>MU854600.1:0-33087 GCA_033296685.1 Parachaetomium inaequale | reverse complement strand
AGGACCGGCGCGCCTACGGGCATATCGGTGTAGGAAATAATAATAATAATAATAAAATAATAATAGAAGGGAGGATAAAAAGAAGCTATATAGACTTCTTAAAAGAGAAGAGCTATATAGTTCTAAGCAAAATATTATCGATCCGCCTGGGGATCGAACCCAGAATCTTTGCCAGTGGCCGAACATATCTTCTTACGCTCGAAACCGGAAAGCAACGCCCTACCATTGGGCCAACGGACCAGTCAAATGATTTGTTGAGTGGACCTGTGTGGAGAGTATTCATCAGTCAACGACTGGGCGGGGTGCGGCACCAGCGTAGTAGCGCAGCACCAGACTTTGTAGTATAGTTGTAGTTCAAGTTCAATTCAGATATGGCAAAGATTACGGTTTTTATCCCTAGGGTAGTTGATCTTTATCGACAGACCCCGGCGAGGGCTGTCGGTCCTGCAGATTGAGAAGCGATTCATTGATTTATTCCAAGCGGCAGAAACAGAATTAGTGCCACTAAGGGTGTAATACGCTGTAGACACAGCCAGAGGCTCTTCAACTGTAGGCCTCGGGGGTCACAAAACACCGTAGTCTGGGCCTACTGCGTCAAAGAAATATAACCCCTGTGGTTTCATCCCCATTCAGTTCCCATCAAGCGTCGTGCAGCGCCGCCCTCCGCGAAGTGCTGTTGGGGTCCAGATACGGCCGCTCGCCCAGGCCGACCGCGCGGTTCCCAAACCGTTCACCGTAGTTGCCGTCCTGGTAGTCGAATGTAGCAGTGTGAAAAACGGACCGGTTGTCCCAGATGGCTGTAGATTGGTTAGAATTTTTGCCTACATCGCTTGTGTGGGGGGTACTTGCCAATGTCATTGGGGTTCTTCCACTTCAGCCGGACCTGCAAGTCGTGGTTCTTGTAGACCAGATCCAGGAACCAGCTGAGGAGCTTGGAGCTTTCCTCGTCGGTCAGCCCGTTGATGTGTTTGACGTGGCCGCCCACGGGAAAGATGCTCTTCCAGCCCGTCACCGGGTTCGTGCGCACAACGGGATGGACTGCCTTGAGCTCGCCACCGACGTTCTCGGGTGCACCCCGCGGCTTGTCGTATATCTTGAACCCCGACTTCTCGGCCACTCTCTGGAAGCCAGGCTGCTCAAAGGTGGCTGTAAGGCTCTCGAGGAACTTTTGGTACGGCTCACTGATGCGGTCGTAGATCTCGTAGCCCGATGCCCAGAGGGTGTCTGCCCTTGTGTCAGTGGTGGAGGTCTTCCAAAGATTACGACTCGGGCCACTCACCTCCGCCAGTTGTGGGTAGCTCTACTAGGCGCAGGGATGTGTAATCGGCCGGCACAGGTTCAAAAGCAATGTCACTGTGCCATTGGGCGCTGCTCTGATTCTTGACGCTGAGTGTGTCTGCGACCGTCTTGGAGTAGAACTTCTTGTTCTGGACCGAGCTAATGGTGCTGATCTCGAGGTCGTTCCCTCCCAGATCGCGCTCGGAGTTGAGGATGGGGTGGATATGGAGTCCCGAGGTAGCAGGTCGTCCGGTCAGCTCCCCGAGCCGCAGAATAAGCTGTTTCTGGAGCTCGTTGGTGAGGCCGTCCTGGGCACGAAAGAACACGACTCCACGTTGCGAGACTGGCATTGTTAAACACGATATCTATATACCACTGGGTATAGGACTCACTGGTAATGGCAAGATCCCTGAGCAGCTCATCCGAGTTAGGCCCGGCCAGCCACTCGTCCAGTTTGGCTGTCGGAAACTCTCGGCCAATGACTGGCGTGACATCGAAGGATTCGTAGGCGTCAAGCGCCCCTGAGAGCTTGAGAGGTTCTCGAGCAGGCCCCTTGGTCGCCACCGGGATGTCAATGTCGATTGCTGATGGGGCCATGGCTGTTACCGACGGTTAAGTCTAGTATAGTAGAGGTTGATGTGTGTGAAATCTGGCTGAGCAGAGAGTTCCGTTTGGTTGTGATTCAGCGCTCTGAGATCCGCTCGTAAAAGCCGGGACGTCTGTCACTTTATATAACGATGTACCAAATAGAACGTCTTGTCCACCAGGCGACGAGATGGGTTTAGATCATTTACCCCCAAGTTCATGTCATATCTGCCCGCGCCCTCGCCTCCCCCGATGTCACGCCAGCAAGCAGATAATGGCGAGCAGCGCGGAGCGGCCAACGGCTGCTATCGAATGGGCATCGCTAGTAAAAATGGCGAGCTCTCGAACGCGTATTCCGTCACCTCATCGGGTGGGGATGGGACCGGTGCAGGGATCGCAGCAACACAAACACCGCTTGGTCAGGACGGAGAAGTGCGTCTTCGGAGGGCTGGGCGAGCCAACACCGTGGCCCGCGGGGAGATGGCAACATGGTACAATGACATCCGGCACCCCGGTTACGTATCAAGATCCGCACCTGTCTCGTCGTTCCCTGGAATGGACCAGGCGATGGCGCAAGCCAACCCCCACGCTGGGCAACATACTTGGTATGTTTCTTTGTTGCTGTCTGATTGGTATTGTGTCTTTCCGTTGTTCGGTTTCGCTTTGAGCTCCACGTTCTAGCTGTGGAGATTGCGGAGATAATGCAAGTTGATGGAGGTCAACATCGTGGGTGTGTTAGGGATGGCGCTCATATGACCAGCTATGCCGCCATCAACATGGGAGTTGCTTGGGTACGTTTACAATTGGCCAATGGCATGTTTGGGTTGCGGGTGTTGCTGGAGTCAATGGAGCTCGCGTCAGTCGTTGGAGTGAGCACGCCTCATCACGCCATCGCTCGCCCTTGATGTCATCTTGGCGCAAGCCACAACGCTGGCTCAGCCGACCCTCACGGCGATACCAGGGCTTGGCTGTCCATTCCAGCCTCAGCTTCATTGCACACCTTGGGTACATTCATCCCGCTCCAGGTTGGTTGCCCGGGGACCGTGATATCCAGCTTCCCCTGGGGGTGTGATGTGCAAACATCGAACCTGACAAGGTCTTTGGATCGGGCCAGAGCATGATATGAGGTAACACATCTCGAGCCAGACAACACCCGCCTCATTTTCCCATCTGGTCCGGGTTACCGCCGTTCCTGACATCGGTGGTGAGCGATGGAGACCTAGTTAGCTGCCTGGTGCCCAGTGAAACACGCTCTGGCGTGGTTGAGGTGAGCTGAGGGCCAAGGTCGAAACGTCGAGTCCTTGGCAGGGTTATCGTAGACACTGCTTGTATACGCCAGTACACACTGATGTGCCCCCGCCTCGATATAGCATGCCCGGGTGTGCTCAAGGCGTGATTATGCGGACGGTGTACGCAATGCTTCGAGCTAGAAACGGAGCCCACGCCTCTGATAAGAGCCTTCGTTCTGTTGATATACCGCCAGGCTCATCATATAAGGTGCTAATGCCCGGGGACCGTCTAGAGCAAGCTGGGAGCAGCAGCTACGACCTCGACTCCATCATCGGGTGGGAGTTTGGCGTTGATTGTTGCCTCAATCTCAGCGGATCGGTCGTGCCGCGCTAACAGCGGGTGATAATGGCTACCGTTTTTACCAGAAACAGGCCTTCCAAGGTCGAGAGGGACCCAGACAGCAAGCTCGGCCCGGACACGTCAACCACGTCCGTGAACACGATCCCACCTCTCGGGGAAGCCCTCCAGGAGAAGAGGTTTTGGTTCCAGAGAACCAGGTCTTACGACCCCGACGCCATTGCCACCCAGGCAAGCCCACCACCATGCTACCCAAGCCTCGGTGCCTTAGTGAGAACAGGAAGGGGGCTAACGCCTGTTTAGCCCAGCGTGTTCGATGACGCGGAGACGGCGAAGCGCTATCAGCCTCCGCCCGAATGGTGAGAGTCTTCGTCTCAGGTGGCTCAGGGCTAGGGAATCTGACAAACGGCCCGTGTCCAGGGAGAACACGCATCGCTTTGATCCCCTCGCGCGATGGACTTGGCGCGAGGAGTACCGGCTGGTGCGCAAAGTCGACCTCAGAATCATGGTGTGGACCTGTATCATGTTTATGGCTCTCGAGCTCGATCGAGCGAACCTCGGGCAGGCCCTGACGGACAACTTCCTCCCGGACCTCGGGTTGACCACCAACGGTGAGTTGATGATCCCGTTCGAACGACCATGGCCCTAGGTGCAGCACTGACCCAGCCCCCAGACTACAACCTCGGCAACACCATCTTCCGGCTCTCCTTTTTCTTTGCTGAGCTCCCGTCCCAGTTAGTATCCAAGTGGGTGGGCCCGGACCGCTGGATTCCGTCGCAGATGACCCTCTGGAGCATTGTTGCGAGTGCCCAGTTCTTCTTGTCCGGCCGCACCTCGTTTCTTGTCTGCCGCTGTTTGCTGGGGATACTGCAAGGGGGGTTTATACCCGATGTGAGCAACACCCCTCTCCGATGCCCGGCCTCTCCCGGGCAGCATACGAGTTAGTGCAAGCTCATACAGAGGCCCAATAGGTGATACTATACCTCTCCTACTTTTACAAGCACCACGAGCTCACTTTGCGGCTGGGTTTCTTCTGGACGGCCATGAGCATCGCCGATATTTGCTCCTCCCTTCTTGCGTACGGAATCCTGCACATGCGGGGTGTCCAGGGCCACTCGGGCTGGAGGTGGCTGTTCCTGATCGAGGTAGGAGCGCTGGATTCCAGACACACCGCATCGTGATGCTGGCATGGGGCTTGGCTGATGGCGAGAATAGGGCTTGTTGACGCTTGTTGTTGGCATTTTCGCCTTTCTGCTAATGCCAGCCGGACCATGCCAGACGGCGAGCTGGTTCCGGGGCAAGAACGGGTGGTTTACTGAGCGGTAGGGCCCTTTCCATGCCCGGATGCTCGAATCATGCTGACCAACATTGCGCGCCCCCAGCGAAGAAAAGATCATCGTAAACCGTGTTCTGCGGGAAGACCCGAACAAGAGCGACATGCACAACCGCGAGCCCATAACGCTCGGGCTTTTGTGGCAGAGCCTCAAGGATTTTGACCTTTGGTGGGCGGCCCCAACCCATCCATACCCGAAGGATGCATGCGACGTACAAGGAGGAGTGAACTGACTGTACCTAGGCCGTTGTATATCCTGGGGCTTACGTTCCAGGTGCCGATGATACCCCCGAACCAGTATCTCACCCTCTCGCTCAGGGGCTTGGGCTTCGACACCTTCCAGACAAATCTGCTGGCGATACCCTACACCGTTGGCCATAGTAAGCAGCCCGCCGTCCTGACCATACAGGACAGAGCCAAGATTCTGACCCTGGCCAGTAATAACGATGCTCGGGATCACCTATTTGGCCGAAATAGTGGGCGAGTTGACGTTGGTGGCTGGTGCCGCGCAGATATGGGTGCTGCCGTTCCTGATATACTTGAACGTCGTCGACACGGCCAAGGTGAATAGATGGGTGATATATGCGGTGACTACACTGCTGCTTAGCTACCCCAACGGTAAGGAGCTATGCCGCCCCCCTTCCAAACGCGCGAGGATAACTAATGGGCACGCCAGCACATCCAATCCAAGTCGGATGGAACTCCCGCAACTCGAACGCTGTGCGGTCCCGGACTGTGTCTGCGGCATGCTACAACATGTTTGTTCAAGCAAGCGCCATCATCGCTTCCAACATTTACCGGGCTGGTAGGTGCTGGGGCAAGCCTGGCTCGCGCACATAGATGCTAACTCGGCTGTAGACGACGCGCCGCTGTACCAGCGAGGGAACCGGCAGCTCCTTGGGATCCTGTGCATGAACATTGTGTTGTACGGCCTGGTGAAGGCGTACTACGTGTTACGGAACAGGCAAAGAGACAGGAAGTGGAATGCCATGACCCCCGAGGAGCGACTACACTATCTTGCCACCACGACTGACCAGGGCAACAAGAGACTGGACTTTAGGTTCCAGCACTAGGCCGGTCGAACTCGGTGAGCTCCCGTCCTTGCGGCTAAGATACCCTCGGGGCTGCTAGGTGAGCGGTTTTACTGGATAGGGGGGACTGAGGAGGACACTCGAGGAGGACACTCGAGGAGGCGAGCGTTGGATTTGGCGAGAAAGACGGAGAAAAAAGCCAGCGGGACAAGACGAGCTGCAGAGGTCATGGTGGGGTGGGAATTAGGACCGCTACCTAGCTAAAAACATGCATTCCGAGGTTGACGATGTGCCTTCCAGGAGGTTGTTATTTTGTAGATTCCATTTCGCATTTTCCGTTGTTCAACACGTCGTCAACTTGCAGGCTTTCAGCAGCCTGACACCCCTGAGCCCTGGGGAGGGAAGCCCTGGCCCGTGCACGTGAACATTACCCCGCCATGTGGGGGTGACGCTGACTGAGGCTCCTGACGAGCTTGAGCTTGCAAGCTTCCAGAGTCCAGACACATCGAAACGCAGCGGCATCTGTGTTCCTTCGGCAACCAAAGTTGACTGGGTTCCGTCTGACCAAGAGCTGAGAGCTCCCCCGCCATACATACCGACTCTAGCGGGCGCCCATGAATAAGCGGATCGCAGGGCCCGCGGCAAGGCTAAACACATTTACGCGCAGACCCCACAACCTTGCGCCTTTTGCTTCCGCTGTCGGCTTTTCTCCTCTTCACCAGCACGCGCCCGCCCCTCCGCTCTCCCGGGGTGCTGTGCAGCTCTCCACCCGGGCCCGACTCACATCTCTGTCCACCGCATTCAGTCACCCAAGGGCTTCATTACCGTCCACTACCCGTCTCCCGCCGGCAACAATCCCGGCAGATTTGCGCAGCATGGCGACCACGGCAGAGGAACAGGCGAAGCTGGTCGAGACGTCCAAGCGTCTTGCCGCCCACCAGGCTGTCAAGGACTACCTGCTCCCCGAGTACACCAGGATAGGCATTGGCTCCGGAAGCACCGTTGTCTACGTGGTCGAGGCGATTGCCGCGCTCGGGCCCGCCGTCACGTCCAAGATGGCCTTTTACCCGACGGGATCCCAGTCCGAGGAGCTGATCGAGGCGGCCGGCCTGAACCTGCAGTACATCAGCAAGCTGCCCGCCGGCCGGCAGCTGGATGTTGCATTCGACGGCGCCGACGAGGTGGACGACGACCTGAATCTGATCAAGGGCGGTGGCGCTTGCTTGTGGCAGGAGAAGATCGTCGCCGCCAGCGCCAAGCAGTTCGTCTGCGTTGCCGACTTCCGCAAGCTCTCCCCGCGCCTGGGGACGGCCTGGAAAAAGGGAATCCCCATCGAGGTGCTGCCCATGGCCGCCCCGCGGGTTCTCGACGAGCTCCAGCGGATGGGCTCGCAGAACCCTCGCATCCGCCCTGGGTTGCCGGGAAAGGCGGGCGCCATCGTCACCGACAACGGCATGTGGATCGTCGATGCGCCCTTTGGGCCACTCCTACTACCCAAGGACACCGAGAGCGGCGCTCAAACCGGCAACGGGAGCAACGGCGCGTGGACCGTCGACGCACTGGCCGACGGCCTGATCAAGATCCCGGGCGTGGCCGAAATCGGCTTGTTTTATGGGAAGAACGGGCTGCAGGTTGCCAGCGGCGCGCAGAAGCCCGTCGCTGCGTATTTTGGCATGGCTGATGGCACGGTCGAGGTCAGAACGCCGTCGTCTTGAGTGGAGGGTCGCTTCGAACGCAAGCTCCCACCGAATCATGTTGCCTCGTAACGACATGAAGCGCTGAGAATAGAGATAATGAACCATCCAAGCAATTGAATTTCGGCCGGGATCCTCAAGGGGCTGCCTCGGGTTTCGGCGTGCTGCTGGAGTTCGCCTTGACATGGCCGGAGGTCCGGTTGGGATCGGAGTCGTCCCTTTGCCGCTTTTCCTCCGCATCGGGCCGGGGCTCGCCGGGAAGTTGCTGATATCCGGTACTCAAAAGAAACCCTGCCCCCCCCGCTCCGCTGAAGCAAAAGCCCGCAGTGCATATTTCTAAACGGATAGTCCCGTCTTCATTGACCGAAGAGCCTTCTTCGTGTTGGCCGCAAAGTCGCCGGTTACGTCACGTCACCAACCTGGGCCAGCCGGGATGTGATCGTCTGCACCGATTCCTGTCAGTCCTTGATGTGGAGGACGGCCCGGGCTTGATAATATACCGCTCGGCACCGCGTGGTACATGTACGCCCTACTGCGAGACCAGGTTTCTTGTATTGGATCGGGGTGTCGTCAGGTGGAAGAGCCGAGTGGCTTTCGCGAAGTGGGATCAATACTGAGACCTTGGCACATAGTAGTCGCTCCATCCTTCACCTCTGATAACATTAGGTAGTAAACCAAGGTCAACAACACCTTGATGGGCTGGGGTGCGTTGGTCTGGCCAGATTGGCACCATGGTTATTGGATCTCCAAATTTACAGTAGTGGCCTCGTGGAGCCTCTAACGCACGCAGTACACAGCATGTACCCCTAGCTGCTTCATGTCGTTTGGCTCCATGAGTGAGTGTCCTGTTGGTCGTGTTTCGGCTGTTTGAGGGTGCCGCCGGCTGCGGTGGGGCACCTGCTCCGATAAATCAGCGTCAAACATGACCGAAGGATGACGGCGTAATCACAGATCAACGAAACGCTTTCTCCCTCCGACGGAGACGCACGCCGGAAGCAGGCCAATGCGCTTACACACCGAGGAGAAGAGAGAACAGTCCATGGCCACACTCGAGCCACAACATACAGCACTTTCTTGACAGCTTGTAGGACCAACGGATTTCTCACGAATGCCGATCATTGTTGTCGATTCTCGCTGCCTTGGCCTCGGCCTCGGCCGCGGGGCGGGACGGACCGGTATCCGGGGATTGGGTTGTTGTCGCACTTAAAGTGCCGCCATGAGTGTCTGACCCTTCCTCATGGACCTAACTCTAACGCAAGAGAGGCGACTGTGACGAGCGGTGTCTCAGTTAGCAGGTGGGTGGGGGCGGAGCTTGTAGCCGCCGAGTTCGTCTCGGCTTGTGTCACATTGGGGCCGCCCGGTTCAAATCCTCGGCGCACCAACAATCGAGATGGGAGGTTGCTCATGGGCGACCACAACCACAGCTGGTGGTTTCGGAAACGAGTAGGCTCTCCGTGCTGCCCGGCGGTTCGCGGCGGACTAAGCCCCCATTTGCGCCCAGTTGCTCGTTTTTGGAGCTGCGCCGCCCGACCGGGTCTGCAGAACTGGCGTCAGCGGCCGTGGCGGGTCTCGAGACGACGCAGGACATGTTTTGTATGTACCTGTACGTGAACTGGGGAGCCTACTTTGCCGGCGACCGCCAGCTCCTTTCGGCGGCTATTTCGTTTGAGTGGTTGGCTGTTTGGTTGATAATTAGTTGAACTGCCGCTCTTCCAGTTGTTCGCGAGTTGTCGTGGGCCGCCATTTCGCCCAACCGGCCGGGCAGGGGCAATAGGGCTCTGTACATTTCGGTCGTCTGACAGTCAGTCCGTATCGGACGGGGGGTAGACAAAGACAAACTGCGGCTCGAAAAATGGGAATGGTTTGCGCAACGGCCGATAATCATGCTTATACCCTTCAGATTATTTGGCCCCGTACTCTGGCGTTTTAGCCTGGAAGCGGGAGAGGACGGGCGGCAGTGAGGCTAACGGAAGGCGGCCGGCGACGACGAGACGGGACTCGAATCTCTCGCTCACGAAGGGGCCCAGACCGAGCTTCGAGGGGCATGGTTCCACCATGCAGTCTCCGGCGACTCCACCCGCTCCCGACGGTGTCGTGTTCCCCCGAGGCTTTTTTCGATGCCAATCGCAACTGGCGGGTTTCGCATCCGGAAATTGCTGCTCTCGGGCGGCTGGCCCTCTTCTTCTGGCGCAGACTTCGCCTTACAAAGCGTCGGGTCGGAACCTCTTGCCGCCGCCATACACTGCCTCCTTTTCATATTTTATTTATTTATCTTATCTCTGTTCGATACTGTATCTGGTTAGATGAATTAAACACCTCACCGAGGATGTCGGAGGGGAAAGTGGATGCGCAACTCCGGCGTCGGAATGACTGGCCGCCGAAGTGTCCGAGCGTGGATCGCAGCCCTCGGGAATGTGGAACTTGACGCCCGGACACGCGCGAGCCGGCTTCCAGGTTGTTTGGCGCCTGCCCAGGAATTGTTCGCCGCGCGGCGCAGCCGCCTTCGGGCACGCTGTTCTGCACCCTTCACAGATTATTCCAACCCAAGCCATCAGATCAGGTTGACTCGGGAGGGTAGACAAGGGGAAGGGGGGAAGACGACTCGCATTTTTGGGACGGCCTAAGCCGGAACACGGCCCCACTTGGGCCTGAGGTAGCATTCCTGCGCGCGCCTTCCGCGCCCACCACTTGCGGCCCGGAGCCCAGAGCACCTCGGACCGAAAAATATAAGTAGGCTGGGGCGCTGGCGGGGGTTCAACCTCACGATTGAGGAGATGCATTCGCAGCGGCTGCAACCGGTCTCAAGACAAAACATTACATAGTGGAGCACGAGTGCGGCCGGACTTGGGTGTGGGGCGCTCAGTTTGACGGACCCGCATTCCCGGAGGCCAAAGGAAAGCGCCGTGGTGTTTGGGCGGAAGGCACCACAGGCGGCAGCACGCCAGACAGGGCGCGGAGAGTCGGAGACGGTGTCGCGGGTTGACAGCCGTAGTCAGTTGCCATTCCACACGGAAGCCTGCTCCTCTGCCGCTTGCCGCCCTGCGCGCAATTGGTTGCAGCTGATCCGGCCGGCCGGGCGGCCTTGACGCTTTCCCGTTGTTTGCACCGTCGATTGTATTCCAGCGCCAGGGGACGTGCAAACGGTGCCGCGTGCCAAACTACAAATCATGATGGATATTGGCGGACAGTGACCCCCGGGCGTGAGGCGATCCTGAATGCAAGGCTCCCAGCCCGCCGCCGTGTCGGGTTGATTACCTCCCCATCAGCGGCGTCCTTCGCGCCGGGTTTGGTGCTGGGCTGAGGCATCGGTGTCTCGGGGGCGGGCGCGCCACGGAGCAGAACAAAGCTCGAAGCACCCCAACTCGGCAGCACGAAGAGCATGCAGATAGATTGCCATTTCCGAACAGCCACTCGTGTTTTCGGGACGATACCATGCCAAAGACTCGACGGGGCGGCGCAAAAGAAGCTGGCCCGCCGGGGCGGGTGTCCTAGCTGAGCGGATCGCTTTCCTCCTGTCTGCCGCCGGGCGCCGGGCTGTGGCGGCCGACGCTAGGGGCGTTTTGCACTGAACTGTGCAGGTGGTGACTGCCTCCAAGCGTCCCCACTATTCCCCCGTCGCCCTCAGGACCCCGGCACCATCAGCCGATCCGCCCGACTGTGGCCTCTTTTCTGAGAGCGCTGCCGCCGCCTCCCTTCCTCCCGGTCGCTTCCTGAGGTTACAAGTCCGCCCGGGCCCTTTTTACCCCATCACTCCCCCGTCCTTCCTGTCCTCGCATTCCCGTTCCCTTCCCACTCCCCGCGGCCGACTCATCCACCGCACCGAAGGCTCTCTCCCGGCTCCCTGCCGTACCATTTTCCGAGGAGCCTTTCCTTTGTGCTGCACCGGCCCATCGAGTTTTCGACTCCGGCCCAAGCTCCGGGCCTCTTTTCATCTTCCTCCGGCACCCTCGGCCTTCCGGTACCCCGCGTCATCACACAACCACCAACTCTCGACACCTTTCGCCTGCAAGACGCGTTCTGGCTTCAGCGCGCCCCCAAGACTCGGCAACCCCGGCCGCAACAGAATCCACCACCATGGCGTCGGTCGTGCGATCGACAGCCCTCCGCGCCGGCGGCGCTTGCGTGCGCTGTCGCAAGGGCAAGACCAAATGCGTCTACGAGAACGGCAGATCGCCGTGCAAGAACTGCGCCAAGGGCATGCACGAATGCTACCTACCCTCCGAGTCCATGAGCCACGGCGGCCACGGCGTTTCGCCGGCACGCGTCCAGCAGCGCGTGCGCGAGTCTCTGCCCAGCGAGCGGGCCGTCTCCAGCACATCGGGCGACCGCCAGGCGCCACCTCCAAGCGTATCGCGACACGTCTCAACGACGGCTGAAAAGTATGTCTCATGCCCTTTTCTGTTCCTATGGACGAGTTCCCTCTTTTCCCTTACGGTCGCGCGAGGTGCACGCGCATCTTTTTTTTCTGTGGGCGCGCGTCATTTTCCTCGCATTCCCCCGGGCGCTCCGTTGGCAGCGCCTTTTCCCGCCCGCTCCCGGTGGCCTCCACCCGCCGAGTCCTCAATTTTCAGCGTTGGCGCCGGAGGGTCAGGCTGCCCCAATTTTCCCCGCCCGGCCCTCATTTCCCAAACCGGAGCGCGCAATTTTCCCTTGCTCCGTGCACGACTTCCCGCCTCACCCGTCTCACCCTCCGGCTGTCTTGGCCTTGGCTCGCAGCCACGAACGGAGCCCCTCGCGCAGTGGAGCTCCGTGTCACCGCTGTCAACATCCTGCTGCCACGACACGCTCTCTCTCGGGTGCTGCTTTTGGGGGTTTATCTACGTCTGTTTGGTGGTCGGCTTGCCATGATGCCAATGCACGGGGAGCTCAATTAGTATTTAAGATGTTCAAATCCCGGCTAACCGCAATGTTCTCGCAGACTGGGCCCGGAGCTGATGCAGGAGGCCGAGCGCGTCATCTCCAAGACGTTGCCGGCATGTGTGGCCTTCCACAAGCCGTCTTTCCTCCAGCAGCTCAAGAACAACTCGATGGACCCCACCATGGTCAATGCGCTGCTGACGACCGCTGCCCGGTGAGTGCCGCCCCCGTTTCCCGATGGTCCCGGCTGGGTGTGGAGTCGTTCCGGGGCTTCCGGTCCGCAGGGTGCTGTTGGGTTGTCGAAAGGGGTTCTAACGTTGATGACAGGCACTCTCCCGTCATGATTCGCCGCTATGGTGGCCATGGCGGTGGCTCGGCCGCCGCGGAGCACTTTGCCAGCAAGACCATCGGCCTCATCATGCAGGCCATGGACCAGCCTAGCCTCGCCGACATCCAGGCCCTCTGCCTGCTGGTCATCCATGAGTGGGGCTGCCGCAATGCCGTGCGCGCCTACGTCTATCTCGGCCAGGCCGCGCGTATGGCCCAGATGTACCGCGTTGTCCACACTCACCACCACCAGCCCGAGCCCGACCAGTTCCTCCAGGACGAGTCGTTCAGACGCACCCTCTGGCTGATTTACATTCTCGACTGCTTCCTCACCAGCAGCCCGGGCCGCCACCCAGCGCTGTCGTCGCACGACGTGAAGGATGTGTCGCTGCCATGCCTCGACATGAACTATCACTTTGGGAGCCCGGTCTTTGTCCGCACCCTGAACGGCGCCCCGCCGTCGACCATGGCCGACCCCAGCGGTCCTCTTGCCGACGTTGGCGAGTTTGGCCACATTGTGTTGGCAACCAAGGCTTGGCGCAATGTGGTCGAGATGATGACGACGACGACTCTAGAGACCTTCTCGGAGGATCAATGCGTGGTGCTCGAGCAGCAAATCGACATGATCCGGCAGTCGCTGCCGCTGCATTTCGCCGACAAGCCCGGCCAGATCAACCTGCACATCACCATGGGCAGCGGCTATACGTATGCCATGGTCCACTCGCTCCTCAATTGCGGCACCATTTTTGTGAACCGGCGCCGTATCCTCCAGGTCGTCACCGATGAGAACTTCACCCTCGACGCCTGGCGCTCGTCTCTGCACGCCCATGTGCAGGCCGCCGACCGCATTTTTGCCGCGTCGCACGGCATCATCCAGTCTCTTTTGGCGCTGGAGCATGGGGCTGATAAGGACAGCATCCTCTGCTTCCCCATCTTCATGCTCTTCTCGGCCTTTACAGCCGGTTCCACGGTCGCCTATCTTACACTCAAGGGGCTCGCTCCGCCCGACGTCACCGAGACAGCCTCGGGCATCGTCCGCGACAGCTTGAGACTCTGCCAGGATGGCTCCGAGTCCTGGCCGCTGGTTCTCCCCTGGCAGCGCCATCTCTCCGTCATGTCTAAGGTGCTGCGCGAGGTGAATAGCGCCCCCCGCGACATGCGCGAGTTGCGTGAGGATAGCAAGCCTCCCCACCGCCTCTCCCCTTCAGTCAAGGACGATGTTCTCAGCCAGGCCGACACGAATCCTGACCCCATGGACTACGACCAGGCGATCCCGCCCGTGTCCCACGCTCCGCTTCCTGCCAGCATGGAGGGCCGAGACAGCGAACCGCCTGTCCCGAGACGGCCTGGCATCACCACCATCAACGGTGGATCTGCTAGTGCTTCGACTCCGGCCACGGCTAGCCCTCCACCCCCCGGCCTCGTGCCCAAGGTCGACTCGCCTGGTGCGGCCTCGTCGGCGTCCGTCAGCGGTATTCCCCAGGTGCCGCAGCCCGGCCCCGATGTCGACATGTCGGCCATGGAGCTTTGCGCGGCGTTTGAACGACAGCTGCTCGAGCTCGATGACCTGGCCGCATTCATGGGAGGTGGAGTGTGAGTCTTTCTCGGCTTTTTTTTCTCATGGCTTCTCTGGCGTCCCGTGGATTGATCGGTTGACCATGCTCAAGTGCGCCTAGTTAGGTCACGACGCTGTCTCATTGGTCATACCTCCATATCCTCTTAATTTGCCTTTCCTGTTTCTCTCGCGTCCGATCTGTGCTTTGCCGCTGGTGCCACCGGGAAGCCTAGGCTTTGTACTATATTATTAACCCTGGGGTCCTTGGAGGGGAAACGATTAGCGAGTGAGAAACGAGTGGTACTCTTACCTGTAACACCATTTGCATTATTTACTTCCTTTTTTTTGTTGGACCGATCAGGGATGGAGGGCAGGTGTTTTGTTGTCAAGTGGGTTTGTCCAATGTGGCCACCCCTTCTCTGGTGGGGTGAATGATGGACATCAATTTGCTTGGGTTCTGTGTTAAGGTGGGAGTTATAGGAGGCTGGCTATCTGTGGGTTGGTGCAAGGGCGCTCAAGGAAACACGGTGCGGAATGGCTCTAGCTATGTAACCCGCCTTCATTGACATGTACGAGAGACAGACAACGTTGTTTGGCCCTGGTCAGGGCATGTTGACCACTTCAGTTAGTTGCTGCTTCTCCCGGAAAGTGACTAGCAAGCAACTGTTTTACGGGTGCCTGAAAAGCTTCAGAGATGTGGGGGTATTCAAGGCAAGGTCAAGGGGTGCGCCGCTCATGCAGTGCCCTCCCTTCTCTTTTCCCCATGACGTAAAAGCGGCCCGGCCCGGCCCGGCCCTTTCCCCTGAGCTGCTCCCCCAGTTCGTGACCCCCTGGTCGAAACAAGGTTCTTAAGAGCCCTGGTTGCCAAGCTGTGGTGACTTGCAGCTGCCGGATTTCATTGGAAATAAGGATCAGCACCATTCAGACCCCAGCACCGTCAAAGAAGCCGACAGTCAACAACCCAAAAAGAAGTATTGCCAATGCTCAGTCTGCTCATACTGGTATCCTTAGCATGCCCCCACAAGATGAGTTCCTAAGCTTCAGACCACGCCCAACGCCGGCTCCAAAACAGCCACGACTTTCATATGACCATTGCTTCCAACCTCGCAAGATTTCCAGCTACTTGTTTCCACCACTCAGCCCGCTAGCCCGTCGGCCCCCAGCCACATGACTCTTGGAGTAAAAGCCGTTAGCTTTCGCTACTCTCACCCTCGCCCTTGTTCTCGGCCACAGCCTTGTGCAGAGCCAAGATCATCTCCTTCAGCTTATCCACCTCCTCCCTGAGCTTCCTGACCTCAGCCACGGCAGGGTCCTCCTCGAGGTTACTCTTGGCTTCATCGACCTGCTTCTTCCAGCCATCCGACTCAAAGTCGATGTCCCCCATCATCTGCTCCCACTCCTCGACGGTATCGTCGTCGGCGTCGCCACGGGCGCGGTTCACGCGAATGCCCTGGGCCCAGCGCATCTCAAAGTAGGCCGAGATGAGCAGCAGGGGCGAGTAGATGACACCCATGACGATGTCGTTGATACGCTCGTACGTCTTCTTGTCAATCCACCACTCGAGAAAGAGGACGAGGCCAAATATCTCGATGAGGTTGAAGGGCGGGATGAAGACGTTCTCGTCCGGGGCGCGGACAAAGGTCATGGTTTTTTGGGCAAACATGGCGAGGTACTCGTCGTTGGCGTTGTCGTAGATGTCCTCGTAGGCCGAGTTGTACAGGGCGATCAAGATGTTGAGGAGAACGACCTGGCAGCAGCGTCAGTCAGCACACTTGTGGAGGAGGGGTTGAGGGAACTGATATATAACGCACCATAACGACAAAGGTAAAGCAGTAGTAGAGGATCAGACCAAACGGCGGCTGGAACCTCTCAAAGCCGCTAAAGTCGGGAGACTGCATCACGGCGTTGGCCATGGACTGGACGATGAAGAGGATATCTTCGACGACCCTGTCATCGGCGTAGTCGAGCCCCACAAAGGCCTGGAGAAAGCCAATGACGATGAAGGCCAGCAGAGCAAAGAAAATGATGGACTCCTTCATCATGACCTTGAGCACAACCAGCATGGCGCCGAAGAAGCGGTAGGCGTCGAGATAGAGCAGCAGCCTGGCCCAGAACATGGGGGCGCTCACGGCCAGGAAGCTGTAGCTCAGGGTGCTGTACTGGTGCCTCAGCCCGTCCGGGTCGCCCTGGCCATGGCTCAGGGCCATGCAGCGGAGCACGAAGCTGGTGATCAGCAGGCCGTACAGCATCGAGTTGAAGGCGTTCCAAAAGTTCAAAATGTGGTAGCCGGCCTTCCAGAACTTTGTGGTCTCGTCGCAGATGAAGCCCAGGGTGAAGAGATAGAGCAACACCTCGACAAAGTCGATGCCGCCGTCCTCGTTGACCGTGTTCATGGCAATGGTATACAGGGCGAGGTAGGCGAAGGACATGAGCATCTGGGTGGCGTTCTGGTACATGGGCGAGCGCATGCGGTCCGGGTCCAGGTGGGCAATGTAGGACGTGTTGTCCTTGTCCTTGTAGTCGATGAAGGTGGCCGGGTCGTTCTCGTCCTGGACGAGCCATCCGCGCCAGAGGTGGTTGATGCACTTCTGGTAGCCCGAGGACCCGATGACGCGCAGGGCGTGCAGGTCGACGGCCTTCTCGATGACGTTGATGGGGTGGGTTGGGCGGCCGTCGACCAGGATGGAATAGCGCTTGAGCAGGACCGAGTGCAGGAGGTACTCGGCGTCCTCCTCGGACTCGATGATCTTCTTGGCGAGGACCTCGCAGGCGATGGCGCGCAGATAATGGAGGTCGGCGTCCCAGAGCTCAATCAGGGCCTGGTGGCGCCACCAGCGCTTGTTGACCAGGAGACAAAACACCACACAGGCGCCGTGCTCGCGGCCGCCGGCCTCCTTGGCGGCCTGGACGACCTTGGGGGTGATGACCTTGCTGTGGGGAGACGTCACATGGTTCTCCTTGAGCTCGCACGGCACACACTCCTCGATCAAGTGGCGGATGCGGAGGGCGACCTCGGTGACGTTCTGGGCGGGGATGGCCGACTGGATCGAGTCGTCGCGATAGCTCGGCAGGACTGGCGCACACGGTCAGGTCAGTCTCGGAGAAAGCAAGCCAATTGACCAGGAAGATTAAGCGCACGCACGCCGTTGTCTCGACTCGTCCCACCAGCCGTTACGGTCATGATGTCCCCGGCTCGGGTGCCAATCCCAGCCGAGAAAGCGGCTCCATGCCTGACCGGGCATTCTGGAGGTTCTTTCTGTCCCGCGACGCGACCGACTTGGCGGTTTAGTTCCGAGTCAAAACCGGCGCGCCTCACCGAGCCGCCGAGCAATTGACTAGGGAGCGGTGGAGCTCCGAACTGACAAAGCTTGGCGATCCAAAAGGTTGGTTGCCAGTGAACCGGACGGTCAAGGCGGAGGAAGAGTTGGTGGAAAGAGAACGGAGAAGTGAAGGTCGAGAGACATCTCTCCCTCGGCCATCCTTCGCTCCTCTTGCAGTTTGTCAACGGCGCTGCCTTAGCCTTGTTGGCGCCCCCTACCGGGCCAACAAGATGTCGAGTTTCAGCTGCCATTGACATCGGATGACGTCGCCAGTGGTGGGGCCCGTCACACTGAGATGCCGGTCTAACGGCTTCTCGCTTGTTCTGGGCTGTGGTTTGATAGTGTATTATTACCTGGGCACAGAGCTTGACAGCACTGGTGGGGTTGCAGGGCCGCTTGCAGGGATCAGCTCGCCATGTGCTTGGACTCTGGAGGCACAAGTCCAGACCTGCGGGCGACTGCTGCAGGGACCTATTGAAGAGACGAAGCGCCCAGGACTCCAAGAAGACGAAGATTAACGAGAATATGGACTAGTATTACGAAATCTGCGCGGAGTGATACAGTACTTATTTCACAATTCCAATGTCCCCTTTCTCCTCCGCCTCTCAATGTACATGATCCAAAATGCCCCGGATGGCGACGGGAATGATGCGAGGAGCAGAAAGAGCAAGCAATGCGTGTCAACGATAATAAAGGGTGGGGGGGTTCCGATGTAAACATCGCCATGATTCTTCTTCTCGAAAAGTAGCAGACGGACTAAGGAAAGGTGTATCCGCCACCAAATAACGGCAGAGCGCGGCCCGCGTGAGATGCGGATGAATGCGGAAAAACCTTGCAGATACACAGGGCAGGGTGCAAAACCGGTAGTGGGGCGTTCAGTCTAGAAATAACTCCTCATGGCGTCCTGGTACCCTGGGCCGCCCTTGAGATCGCGCTCAAAGTTGGTCTGCACGTCCAACACCTGCCGGATGTGGCTCATCGAGAGCGGCTCGCCCTTGTTGACGGCCAGCGCCTGCGCCGTGCGGACCGTGTTCTTGATCTGCCGCCCGTTGAGCTCGTGCCGCGCCAGCGCCGTGTAGTCCTCATCGCTGAAGGGCATCAGATTGATCTTCTCGAGCACCCGCACTCGCTCGATGAAGATCTTGAAGATGGCCTTCTTGGCCCGCTGGTCGAGGTTGTCGTACCGCAGCGCGATGTGGATGCGGGACTGGAAGGCGTCATCAAAGGTCTAACAGGGCACGCCTGTGTTAGCATGCGTGATTCGCCAGTTTCGTTGCTTGGGCTTCGCTTACCTCGACTCTGTTCGTCGTCAGGAACAAGATACCCTGGAAGTACTCGAGCTGCCGGAGGAAGATGCTGACGAGGGCGTTTCGGTGGATGTCGTGCATGTTGCGCTTCTCCAAGAAGACATCGGCCTCGTCCAAGAGAAGGATCGCACCCCACGCATGGCAGATATCCAGTATCTTCTGCAGCTCGCTCTCCAAGTACCGCGAGTCGGTGCCCAGTTCGCCGGCCGACGCCATGTACAGGGGGCATTTGAGCAGTTCCGAGATGCCCTCGGCCGTCAAGGTCTTGCCGGTGCCAGGAGGTCCGTGGAGAACAGCTATTCCAAGGTTAGCAGCGGCCCGCAACGGGCGAGTGCGAGGGTTTCGACATACCGACGAGGCCCTTGCCCTTGCCCTGGATGACGTCGTCAATGCTCTCGGCGGCGTGGTACTTGTGAGATTCGACGAGTGCCTAACGATTCGTGACCCGTTAGACATGATACTGCGCCAGAAGACTGTCGACATTCAACATACCTTGACAATGTCCTTGGTCTTGGGCTCAAGCACCAGAGACTCGTAAGCCGTCTCGTTCCACTGGATCTCCTTGACCCCCGAGACGGTGAACTCCAGCCACAGCTTCTCGGCAAAGGCAAACCCAAGCACCACCGGGGACGCGATCAGGTACTCTTCGTCGCTGAACTCGGGTACCGGCTTGGCCTTGATGCCCTCCTCTGACGGGGGTGTCGTCGCGCCTTCGCCGCTCTCCTGCGCCGCGTCCTCGCCCTTGGCGGCCACCTTGTCGAGCTTCCCTTCCCCGGCGCTCTCGACATCATCAAACTTGGGCATTCGGATGAACTGCACGTTGCCCTTGCCGTCCCGGAACGCCTTGGTGACGAACTTGACCCTCTCGCCGCTGCCGTCACCATCGCCCTCGTCGTCCGAGTCACACCCGCAGCAGCCGGATTCGTCGTCCGAGTCCTCGTCGTCGGAGAAGAGATCGTGGTCCTTGGGCCGCACAAGCGAGATCGGGTAGTTGGGGTTGATGCGCCGGTGGATGCTGGGGTCCACCATGATGCGCCCGTTGATGTTGACCTTGATGACGGCCTTCTTCTTCTTGTAGTACGCCATGCCCTGGTGGCTCTTGTAGTGAACCCCGCTCAGCGACACGAACTTCTTGCCGCGCTCGATCAGCTCCTTGCGCAGCTGCGCCTCGTTCTTGTGGTACTGGAGGGGGTAGCATCCGAGGCTGGTGATCTTGCGCGCCCCGCGGAAATCGCCAATCTCTTCCGACATGTTCCCGAACCCGTGCTGCTTCCCGTCGTACTCGAAGTACTTGCCCTCGAGGTAGTAGTAGTCGCCCTTCATGATGCTGTGGTGCTTCTCTGCCATCTCCACCTTGAAGACGCGCGGTTCATCGTGCGAGCCGTACGTGGTCGTGTACGCCAGCGTATTGGGTTTCCACAAGGCCCAGAGCAGATCGAATGTGATGAGGCCGTTCTCCAGCATGGGGTAGAGGCTGCAGCCGACGTTAGCCACCTGGGGCCAGAAAAGGGTGGGCAAGACCGAGAGTGAGCATACCTGTTCTTGGTGTCGGCATAGTCCTTGTTGACGTATTTGACGAGCACTCTCAGATGCTGGCGCTTGGTCTCGATGCGCTTCTGCTCCTTTTTACGGTTGCGCTTGTCGCCCTTGGCCGCCTTCGTCTTCTTCAGCTCCTTCAGGTGCTTGCGGAGGTCCTCGAGGTACCTGTCACGAGTGTGAGCGCCGGAAGACCAGGGATCTGCCATGGGATGCTGATTGCGTGCGAGAAACTTACAGGAAGAGCATGTTGGGATCGAGCTTGGGCGTGTCGTCGACCAGGCTGATGCCCTTGATGTCCCCAATGACATCCTGCAGGCATTCGCGAAGCAGCTTGCTCTTGATGTCGACAATGGTGCTCTTGTACTTGCCCTCCCAGTCGAAAGTTCGGCGGACGTGGAAGATGAACTCGTCATACTGGGCGTCGACCGTGCCCTCGGCCGTGTCCTGGAGCTTGTAGTTGTGGATCGTATCGTCCCACACCTGGTCCACACGCTTGAAGTCCAGCTTGGACGCCTTTTGCCGCTTCTTCTTGTCCTTCTGCTGCTTGGCGTCCAGGAGAAGGTTAGGATCGATGCCGCCGAGGTTAGGGTTCGCTCGTCCAGAGGAACGGGCTCCTCCGCGGCGAGGTCTCGGCGGGGTATGGCGAAGCCCGTTGTCGTAGATGGCAGGGGGGATGCTGTTGTTGAGTCCTGAAGGGTACCCATATGAACCGCCACCTTGCTGTTGCTGCTGCTGGAGGAGGAGGAGTTGTTGGAGTTGCTTTGCCAAGTCTGCTTGGGCCCGCTGGTTTCCCTCGTCGTCTGAACTGTCACTTGCGTCGCTGTCCGAAGAGTCCGAGTCGGAATCCGAGTCGGATGACTCCTGCGGTTTGGCAGCCTTCTTGTCTTTCTTGGTGCGCGTCTTCTTCTTGGCCTTCTGCGGTTGCTCCTGACGCTTCTTGGCTACCCGCTTCTTCTTGGGGGCTTCTGCTTCGGACTGGCTGTCGTCCGAAGACGAGGAGGAAGAGGCGCCATCGACACCGTCATCGCTCTCGGAGCCGGACGAGGAATCTGCGGGCGGTGCTGCCTTTTTGCTCTTCTTCTTCGCCTTGCGCTTCGAGTGTTTCTTGGAGCACTTCTCCTTTGGGGATCTCTTGTTCGCGTCAGACCTCTCGTTGGCCTTGGTCTCGCCTTCGGCCGGGTTGGCACCGCTCTCAACCGGCGCTTTGGGGTCCTCGCTCTTTGTTGGCGCTGGCGGATTTCCCTCCCGCACATCGGTCGAAGTCTTTTCTTCGGAATCCATGTCGGGGGGGGTAATAGGAAGCCGATGGAAAGCTCAGACTTTGCCGAATGGCTTGTGGGCAGGTTGCTGAGGCCGGCTGCTGGGTTGAAGGGGGGTGAGGTGCGGAGGGCGGGAAGCGCGGGGGAATTTGCGCGGCCAGCAGGATGGGAAGGAAGCTCAGAGGGCAGGGAAGCGGCCAAATGCTGTGCAACTAGCAGACGGCGACGTGGCCGGCTGAGGGAGGTCCGGGGATATGCAGCAGTGTGAGGACCGGGGAATGCGCCCGGTGCAGACGGCAGTGTCCTGGAGACCCGTCTGTGGTCAGCTCGAGGTGGCAGTGGTTCACCAGCGGCGTTTTGGTCGGTGGAGGGCTGGCGCAGAGGGAAAAAAACGGAAAATGGGGGTGAGGGCAGGACTGTGTGCAAACTGCGCGGAACTTGAGAAGACACCTGTGAGAACCACTGGAAGATGGAATGCGACATGGGAGGGCAGAAGCGCAGCTGAGAGGACATCGACATGGGACACTAGGAAAACACACCACCTACCCTGCCTTGGCTTTTGTTGTCTCAGATATGGGGCACTATGGCGAGCCTGCAGTGCTCCTTCGTAGGTGTCTCTTTGCAGGCGGCGGCAGAGAGTGATGCAAAAAAGTGAGGTGTCGCGCAGAGAGGTCTGCAGAAGTCGGTGAGATGGTTGCAGAGAGAGAGATGCGACCCTGAGAGCAGCGGGGGTGGTGCCAAGTCGACAAGGGTAAGCGCCACAGCTGCTCAGCTCCCAGGATTCCCAAACTCTTGGGACCGAACCATGAGGTGTTCTTCCGCCCAGGTGGTTCTGGCCCTTCTGGTGGTTTGCGGGTTCCTCCGCTTACTTTCTCGCCGAGCTTGCCTACCAACACCGGGCCGTACCTCGGGAGAGAACAGCCGAAGGGCAAGGAAAAAAAGAGTGGTGGCGTACCAGGAGTGGCAAATGTGTAGCAGAGCCCAGGCCGCCTTTGAGATTCTCACAATGCAACTTGATGGAAGGCGGGAAGAGAGCGTCCATCAGAATACCAAGAACCGGGCTAGATGGACGGCGCTGGACTGGCTAAGTACCTTCTCCTGCAAGGGACACCAGCTGGGCTGGCCTGCGAGGACGGGCTGCAGAGGACATGCGAACTCCCACCATGCGGCAGCCTTGTTTCTTGACTGGACAACGAGTTGCATTGGCACAGGCAGCCGCTGGCGCGCCGTCTGGGCCTTGAACGCGGAGATGCCGTGACAGGGGCTACCGAGCTGGCAACATACGGGGATCGTAACCGTTAACCCCACTTACTACTGCTTGGCCGGTTAGGTTGAGGCAAGAATGTGGTTTCAAAAGATAGGACGAGGCGGGAAGCCCCGCGGGATAGGATAAGCAGGACATTTGGGAGGTCTTTGCCGGTTAACTGCGGGGTTGGCACGCTCTCGAGAGAAGCCCCTTTGTCCTCACTGGAGCTGACGGGCTTCTCGGAAAGGTACAGCACAGAAGCACGGAGGACGGTATGTCCGTATTCCGCCGTCTTCATATGGGGTTTCCCATGGGTGTCGGGGTCGATGTTGACGACTTTCGTGGCATCATACCCGTTGTTTGGAGGCACAGTGCTGGGACCAACAGATGAGTGGTCGAAGGCCCTGGTGGGCCGTCCAAGCAGGTCTGGCCAACCACCACGACCGCTTCGAGCCAACACCAGACGAACGAAAGATCGTTCGCGCCAGGACGTCCAATCATGGCGGGTTCGTGGGGTCATTCGGCAGAACAGGCAGCAAGGCTGAACTGTTCTGACGGGTGGTTGCTGGATGGGGGGCAAGCCTTTGTGTGCTCTGTCAGTTCTTGCTCGGCGAGGCCGAGCAAGAACATGGAGAGGGCCCAAGGCACCTGAACTAGGCTCGTGCAGGAGCCCGAGACATGGATGCCACCTGCATCCTGAGTGAGGCTTGCAGGACTCACGGGGCGTGGGTTCGGAGAAGCGAACACACGGGAAGCTGCAGAGCTCATCCGGGTGTTGGGCATGGACAGATATAAGCTATTTGTTGAGTGGTGCCTTTTCAGCTGCGTGTAGGATATGGACGAGGTGCTCCGGAAAGGAAGAGACGTGGGAGAATGCCTACTGGGCCTGGGTTGGCTGGGAGAGTTGAGATCTATAGGTTGGGCGTGGACGATGGTTTCCTCCGATGGTGATCTCGGCTCCGTGTTCCGAACTGAAGGCGGTATCGAGAGGGCTGGGCCACGCCACGCCGGGGGATGCCTGTCTGTGTGCCTGCCGGCTACTGGTCCTGTGGCCGTCCGTGTGTCTCTGCCTCCGACATATTGGTCAGGCGATCAAAATCCTCAGACGTGCAGGCTTTCCGGCCGCAACAGGCGCTGCGTGGAGGCAAGGCACAGTTGCAGCATGTTGGCACGGCATCGCCTTTCATTGGTCTTCAGGCAGGCCGCCTTGCAACCGGGATAGGTCGTGGGGGAACAAGCTCCAGCCCTGCGTCCATGGGGAGGGATGAAGACAGGCCTGCAGGGAAAAGTGAGTCAACGGCGCCGGCCCATTCAATGGATCTCGTACCGGTAAGTGGTGTGGCCCACGTCCGCAGGCAGAGAAAGAGGCTGGCAGGGGGATGCCGAGCTTCTCGTGGTCCTCGTCGGCAGGCTGCATGCAGCTGCGTCCACGAATTGGACAGCTGCGCGGGGATCGGCAGTTTGGGTAATTAACTGCCCTTCCTGCTGGAGGACGGCGATGGTGCCGCAAAGACGAAGGTTCCTGGTAGGTTTTGCCAGAGTCGAGGAATCCGTTTGAAGAAAAAAGAGCGGTTGAAAGAAGCAGGAAGGAGGGAAAAAAGGAAGCGGAAAGAGGAAAGAGGTCCCAGAATTTGCTGTCGCACGTGACACTGGGAATTTCACACCGACACCGACTCAGCATGCCGCCGCTAATCTCGATTTTTCCTGCGATTCAGTGTAGGACACGGAGCCAACCCCGGTGTGTGACGGCCATGACAGGGATCAAAAGGAAAGCGCCGCATAATGCGGCCGAGGCGGACAGCCGAGCCGGAGCCGATCCCCGCCCCAGACCAGCCACCAGCCGGGGCACCACCACCAGCGGCCCCAGCCCCGACAGGCCGAATCCCGGCCGGGCCCCCGGGGTGTCCGCCGACGGCCACTTCCGGCAGCTCTACGCATCCGAACCCGACTTCAGGCAGCTTGCCAGGCGAGACTCTCGGTTTGCCGCAGCGTAAGGTTTTACCTTTCCTTTCTTTTTTTTGCTTTTCTTGTTCTTCTACAGCCTGTTTTTACCGTTTTTCGACTCCTCTCTGGCCCGCACTCTTGCAGTTCTGGCGTTAAGCTCACCACCTTGCAGTCTCCATGACAACGGGCAGCTGGACTTCAGCGACCCAGCAGCCACCATGCAACTGACAAAGACTTTGCTGGAGCTTGACTTTGGCTTAAAGCTCGACCTTCCCGACGACAGGCTCTGCCCTCCGGTCCGGCCGGCCCCCCTGGTCAAGAGACTCGACAAGGGTATGATGACTAACACCACGCCAGGTCCCAAACCGCCACAACTATATCCTATGGCTAAAGGATCTGATGGACACGACATCGTACGAGCCACCGGGCAGGAAACTGGGTGGGCTCGATATTGGCACAGGCGCAAGCTGCATCTACCCTCTCCTGGGAACGGCCCAGCGGCCCTGGTGTTTTGTTGCAACAGGTGGGCGCTCCCCATCAGTGCGCAAGCACCAGCACTGACATGGCTTAGACATCGACACAAAGAATCTGAGCTATGCAAAGAAGAACATCCAGCTCAACGGCCTAGACGATCGGATTCGGCTCTTGGAGCGGAATGCAGACGATCCCTTGATCCCGCTTGATGACGCGGGCATCCAATCCATTGACTTTGTCATGATGAACCCGCCATTTTACACCTCGGAAGAGGATATGTTGTCGTCTGCGAGCAAGAAGGCGCGGCCACCAATGTCAGCCTGCACCGGCGCCCCAGTAGAGATGGTCTGCGACGGCGGCGAGGTGGCCCACGTCGGCCGGCTGCTGCGCGAGTCGCTGGTGTTGCGGGACCGGGTCCAGTGGTACACGTCGATGCTTGGAAAGCTCACCAGCCTTGATGTCCTCACCGAGAAGCTCCATGAGCACGGCGTCGACAACTACGCCGTCACCGAGTTTGTTCAGGGAAATAAGACGCGCCGGTGGGCGCTGGGATGGAGTTTCGGGCCAATGCGGCCAGCGGAGCATGTGGCGCGCGGCGTGAAGGCAAGTCTTGGGAAGAGAATCCTCCCGCCGTCTGCAATGGCCGAGTTGCTGATGCTGCCGGCTGACAAGCCGGTCGACCCGGTGATCACCCGGATCAGGGATGTTATGGGAGCGCTGGAGCTGCTGTCGTGGGTTTGGTACCCGGAAGCTGCGAAAGGGCTGGGGAGAACGAGGGAAAACGTGTGGAGCAGGGCTTGGAGAAGGAAAAGACTTCGAGAACAACAAGAAGAAGGGCAAGGTGGAGTCCCCACCGCTGCGACGGCTGCATCAGAGGACTGCCGGCTCGGGTTCGAGGTTACAGTCGTCGTCGGGAAGTCGGACACACGTGTCAGGTTGCATTGGCGCGAGGGCCACGATCCGCTCATTTTTGAGAGCCTCGGAGGGTTTCTTCAGGGCAAGCTCAAGGATATCGTGAAAGACAAGTAACTGAGGTATGGGGGGGCTTTATTTCCCACTGCAATCGTTCCATGTTTATTTACATGGAGGTGAAGATTGTGGTTTACTTGGAAAAGGGGCTGTAAGAACCCCACTTTAGTGGTGTTGATGGCGTATTGTTACGGGTACCAGGTAATCTTACAGCTGCTGTTCCCATACCGTTAAATTTCCAGGGTCCGCCTGCGACCTGCCGTCATCATCATCAGCCTTCAACCTCCAACTCAGTACCCCCTCCAACCCACGATCGCCCTCAGGCTCCCCATCTGCATCCGGCCTCCAACCAGTATGTCAGACCAATCGCAGGCGGCGTCCCGCTTCACGCCGCAGAACCAGACGACCCACGAGCGGCTGTCGACAAACACAGTCGGCCTGGTTGCGCTCTCGGACTTTCGCAAGCGGCGCGCCGAGGTCCTCGAGCAGCAGGAGCGCGAGGCGCGCGAGGCCGTGGCGCTCTCGACGCGCACAACCACCTCGACACCCGACCGCTCTCTCACTGCGACGCCGAACAACGCGAGCGCCGACAACAGCGAGGCAGAGAGACAAAAGAAGAAGAAGAAGCGGGCCAGGGCGCTGGTGTCGTTCGGGGACGACGAGGAAGAGGAGGATGGGGCCGGGCCGAAGCTGGTTACCGGCCAGGGGGTAGGGAAGAAAAACAAGACAAAGGTTGCGGGCAAAGATGCCGGCGGCAGCGGCGAGGCTGAGGCTGACGTGGAGAGTGCCTCCGGCGACGACAAGGACAAGGGG
Source organism: Parachaetomium inaequale (assembly GCA_033296685.1). Lineage (NCBI taxonomy): Eukaryota > Fungi > Ascomycota > Sordariomycetes > Sordariales > Chaetomiaceae > Parachaetomium > Parachaetomium inaequale. The sequence goes on along the minus strand of MU854600.1, from coordinate 5,969 downwards.
CAGAAGGTGCCGGCCAAGGTTGCGGTCAACGCGTCAGTTGGCATCGTTCCGCGGGCGCTGACCAAAGCCGCGCTACGAAGAGAAGCTGCCGAGAGGGAGGCACTGCGCAAGGAATTCCTCCTGCGGCAGACTGCCGTCAAGGCGACCGAGATCGCCATCCCCTTCGTTTTCTACGACGGGACCAACATCCCTGGAGGCGTCGTGAGGGTCAAGAAGGGCGATTTTGTCTGGCTATTTCTCGACAAGAGCCGCAAGGTGGGCGCCGAGCTTGGGGTGGGCGCAGACAAGAGCGCAAATGCCAGGCGAGACTGGGCCCGCGTCAGTGTCGACGACCTGATGCTGGTAAGGGGTACCATGATTATACCACACGTGAGTTTTGATCGTCTTGTTCAATTGGCGCTCTACTGATATTCTGTCTAGCATTACGAGTTTTATTTCTTCATCATCAATCGGACCATGGGCCCAAGCAACAAGCTCCTCTTCGACTACAGCAGCGAGGCTACCCCGACAGCGTCTGCGACTTCCGGCCCAGGCGCAGCTGGCCTTAGCCGCGCGCCTGGTCTCTCCGAACTCGAAGGGGTGTCGGACGACCCAACCATCACCAAGGTGGTCGATCGGCGGTGGTATCAGCGCAACAAGCACATCTACCCGGCCAATGTCTGGCAGGATTTCGACCCTGAGAAGGATTACTCGAAGGACATCCGGCGGGATCCGGGAGGCAATGCCTTTTTCTTTTCGAAATGAGGCTGTTTCGGGCGCGCCGAGTCGGTGATTAGCATCGTGGCTGCCCTGCAACAGCAGCAGGGCAGTTCCGGTTTTCGTTGGAGCGACGGACCTGGGTTGTCTCGTATGTGAGCTTTGCTTGGTCATTTTTCGAACCGCAAACAACAGGGTTTAGCTTACACTCAACCAGTTAATTGCCAGACACCCCAACCCAGAGCGGCCAGCATCAGCCAGCCCGGCCAGAAGAGCATCAGCATCACGGTATTGCCGCCGGGCCCGAGGAGCAAGATGAATAGCTCAAACTCGAGCCTCTTGCGGAATCGCCTCGAACGCTTGCCGTCCCACGCAGTCCATGCGAGTCGCTTCGCCAGAAACAGTGCCCTTGCAACGAGGATCCTTGACGCGAGGAACGTTCTCCAGGCAATGCTCCTGCTTGCCCACAGCGAGACAGTTGCTAGGATGGTGGCGGCGAAGTAGGTCCGGACGAGGAGGTGGAAGGCGGCAGAACCGATGAGTTGCTGGAACTGGACGGCGCTGTTAACGAGGGGGTAGAGGGTGGAGATCACGTCGGACCGTCTGCTGAGGGAAACGGTCGGAGCGGTTCTTGAGGCGGCTAGGAGGGCCATGTTTGTGGAGCCGTGGTTTGTCGGGATGGTTGTGCAAATACTTCCATGTCAAGGGGAACTCTGATGTTTCGAGTCTCGAGGGCTCTTCTAGAGGAGTTGGAAGACCCGAGGAAACGTGGCCCGGCTTAAGTACTGTGGCACTCGCCGCGGATACCTCTAGGGAGTGGCCCCTCGCGAGACGAAGCAGGGTGGACTGGGTCCCACCAACCCACCGAACAAGCTGGAATGTCTTGGCGCCCATGGATACCTGACTGTTACATGCCGGACCGGTTTCGGCCGCGGCGATTCGTCGCATGTTGCTTGCGGCCCACCAAGTCACGGCTTGGTCCCACATGCTCGGTTTTTGTTAAGAGCTTCCTGCTCGTCTCGCTATTACGGCCCCTCTCGTCGCCCCCTCCTCTCGATCCGCTGGCAATTAACCTCGTGGTGTTGTGGACCTGAAGACCCCGCGCCAGAAAGTAGACCCACGTGGGGGTCGTGATTCGCGATGTCGCCGAGGAGGGAGCAGCCGGTGGTGTGTTGCAGTGAGACACCGGTGCAGCCGCCAGAGCCTATTGGAATGACACATTCGATGTTGGTTGGGCGCGGGGGTTGTTGTGCAGGCGAGATGGGTGGAGGGGTTGAGGGGTTCAGGGGTCCACGAGTCTCTTTCGGACACAACGTTGAACCTCTCTTTCGGTGCTCCCGAACTGTAAACAACACCGCTTTTGTAAAGTTCTTGATCCGGGGTTGGGTAATACATAATATAAATTCCATGCACAGCATGGAATCGAGGTTTCCAAAGCCTATGTTGCATTCTAAACACCGCACCGTCTCTCCCGGTGCTCTTTTCTCAACCCGGATCCGATCGGAGCAGGCCCGCTCTGCCCGTTAGCGCCCGGCGGAGCGGGGCAGTGGGCTGCAAGCGGAGCTTCCTCCTTCCGGGAACGTGCAACGGTCCTCCTGCTGATTGGCCCTGCCATTCCCTGGTCTCGCCTCGACGTCATCTGCCGCCGTCAGCTGCCCATGTTGTTCGAGACGGGGCTGCTCCCGAACTTGGGCAGGATGTCATCAAGCCGACCATTTTCTCCAAGATACCATGTGCTCCCCAAAGATCCAGCTTCTCACTTGTCTCAAAGTGCATTTCAACATGCGTACTGTATCTAACGTACCAATGTGCTTGTTGCGAGCTTGGGATTCTGTATCTAAACTTTAGGTACCTAGGTTTACAGACTTCTCGCGTCAGGCCAGGCGGATAAGCTAGCAAGAGCCAGTCATTGTTTGGGACAGGATCGAACTTGTAGTGATTAGATAGTTACTGACACATCACAGCTTCGATTGTTTGTGCAAAAGTGGCAATCGGCCCATTCCGCTGGCACCTTCAGGCGCTTGGTTGTGTTGGGCTTATCCCTGCAAGATACCAAGAAGGAGGTCGAGAATCCCAAACGTCAAACTTCTACGACTGACCCAACTGCAAGAGACTCAAACTCTGAGAGATGGGCCACTTCTTGTTTGTCTCTTGGCCGTTATCAGTCCATATGTTACCGAGTTACACTTCAGCCAACCTTTTGGTAATGAGTCTGCTGGCTTGCAAAAACAATTGTCTGCGCGTACGTTATACTGGCTTAGATATGAACCGAGTCTGCTGTTGCAAGTGTCCTAGGATAGATAACAAGTTGCTTTTCAACAGTAGGTATAGTAGCTGGCTGAGGTTGAAGTCGAGTCGACATTGTTCTCCAGCACATCATCACCTATATTCGCGTCCTGTCGCGCTTGGGCGCGTCTTTGATCACCTGGTTGCTTCAGTGAAGAGAATGCTTGCAAAGCAATGTTAGGTTTTGCCTATGCTCTTTCTTTTGTCCCAAGCATGGCAACAGCGTAGCTGACTGGCTGCCAGCCGGGATGATTGGTCGCCGGCCGGCTGTGGCCGTGATGTCCCAAAGTAAACAATGCCGATGCAGTCGCTCCTAAAACTGCCAGGCTCCGGGCGGTACGGTTTCTGTAACAACATTTGCAAAGTGATGAACAGGCACACTGTCCATCAATCCCACTTTTTTCTGCTGTAAATAGACCATTGTGCCTCGTCCCTATTTTCCTCTTCTCCATGACTCATCGCTCAACCACTTCAAGATTTTCTCAGACATCTTTGTACTTTCATTCCCGCTACCCAAATCCACGTCCTTCCAGAGCACGTGATTTTACCAGTTGATTGTGCCAATATTCCTATCTTTGCTAGCTTTGGCTTCGGATCGGTCATTTCTCGCACGCCCTACCTCCGACGAGAGCCGCCTTTGTCGGAGCAGGGCATTCCCGGTGCTTTGGTAATTTTTCCAGCAGCTTGTGTTACCAACACAGTCTGTCTTGCGGTAAGTAAGATACCATTCTCAAACAGTCCAGATCAAGTCGGTCAAGAGATGCGGGACAGGAAGCGTAAGAAATCGCTTTGCCATTTGGTCCCGCTGGGCGGTAGGATGAAAACCACTTTGATCTTCGCGGAAGACTGAACATCACGATCGATGGCTGACTTGCGACAGCTTGGATTCAACGACGTTCTTATCAAGATGGCGACTTATACGAACACCACTAGTCGCGTTCCTGATCCTGTCAGCGGTCACCAACCCGTCTTGGACCCAGAGCTCGCATGCCGCGCCGTCAGGGAAAATGAGAATGCCAACGTCCACGCCGGCCGTCAGGAAGCGCTGCGCCCCAACGTCATTCAGCTCCTCGACAACAAAGATCACAAGTGGTCGGGAATTGTTCGCGATTACGAGGACTGCCGAGAGCTCACTAGACAATACATGTTGCTGAACGACAAGACGGGCAAGGCTGATGTTCCAGAGTCAAATGACTTTCCCGAAGATAAACAAGCGCAGAAAGAACTGGCCCGGCAGCTCTTCGAGGCCATCTTGGACGTGGACCCCGCCACAGCCGATCACATGCACTCCAAGCGCATTCGAACACTCAGCAACTTTGAAGTCGAGTTGCTCGCATGGGAGCTTCTGGTACGCTAATACGCTTGATGGAGCGAGACGATATCGCTAACCCGTGGCTTGCAGTTTGCCACCGGTAGGGCCCAGGACGGCATCTTGGGGTTAGCCAAGTGGTCGCCAAAGTCGAGTCAGGATTACGAGAAGTGCGAGAACTTTCGGGAACGCTTTGAGCTGGTCAAGGAAGGCTGTCGGATGAGTAGATGTCTGTGCACGGGGCGACTCGATGTTGATTGCTATCTCGAATAGAAGTCCAAGTCGGTGGTCCACAACATGCTGTTGGCCTCCTTCACAACCCGAATGGCGGTAGCCCCTGTTCACGAATGCAAAGTGTGGCGCGCTCTTGCTCCTCATATCAAACTGAAACATGCTCGTTTTGCATATGGAGGCTGACCAACCTATAGATGAAGCGCTCGAACAAGATGATCAACGATAAGAAAGGCATCTAGATGAAAGAGTATCGGGATATAAAGGCTCATAACTCACACAACGGCGATGCCTCGGCGTCTTCGAAGCGAAGAAGAGCCGACGACACTGAGGAAACGGACGAGAACGGAACCGACCACAAGCGCCGGAAGACCAACAACTCAGCGGTGTCCGGCATGGACGTCGCCGACCTCGAAGCTTCCGCTACTTTGATCAACATGGCCACTCGGGAGGCTTCCTCCGTTCTCCTTGCGGCCCCTTTGCAGCAGGCAACTGTTTGGGCGTCACCGGAGGCGTTGGAGCCCTTCATGCCGCAGCACACCCATGACATCGCTGCGGCTTCGGGCGACCACGCCGTGTTACTTACAGCAGCGCACGATCTCGAGCAGTTCGGTTTCATGGACGAGTGGCTGGATTTTGGGCCAGAAATCTGAGTCAGAAACATGCCCTTATAGTTGCATGTAGAGTGTTATATGGCACTTAGTATATGATTAAGTCGAAACCCCTGCTTGCCGACCGCCCCCATATACCGAACACCTAAATATATAGTAATGCCCAACTAACCTAATAACTTCAAACAACTACAACTCCGTCAATTCACTTTCTCTAAAGCTCCTGTTTGGTATATAATATTCTCTATCGCCAAAATAGTCAAATATACTAAAGAACAGCTACTCCAAGTACCTTCAGAGGTTAAAAATAGCTATTCGTTTAATATAGTTACTAAATAATAGGCTATACTAAAGAGTATACTATTCGACTATTAATAAAGATATTAACTATATATAGCTACTTTTAAAAAAAGTATATAGAGGCTTGTAAAGGTATAGGACTATTCAAAGGACTAGGTCTTTATATAGATTAACTTTAATATACCTTTTATATATATATATATATAGATTAGAGAGCTAGTATAATAGATCCTTCCTATAGGGCTCTCTACTATCGCCAATCCTCTTTATCCTTTATATTATTATTATTATTATTATTATTATTATTATTATTCCTACACCGCTATGTCCGAGGGCTTGCCAGACCTTCTATAACTAATTACAAAGGAAAACTATACTTATAAGGCTAGACTAAAAACCTCTGTCTACCCTATATAATCTAAATCTCTAAATCTATCCTCTATAGTAAAAAGAAAGGTACTTAGATAGCTAAGTAGACAAGTAATCTAGCTTAGTTCTAGCTATAAAGCTAGCCTATACTCTAGGAGCCTCCTAGA
>MU854599.1:0-33201 GCA_033296685.1 Parachaetomium inaequale | reverse complement strand
AAGGACCGGCGCGCCTACGGGCATATCGGTGTAGGAAATAATAATAATAATAATAATATTATATAAGAACTACCTTATTTATATACTAAATATAAAGAGATATTATTAATAGAAAGAGAGTTAAAGCTATATTTATAATAGCTAAGTACTAGTTTATTAAAATAATAGATAGGAAGACTCTACTATACTGCTTATATAAGGTCTTTAGCCGCTCGAGAGCTTATATATAGTCTTCCTCGGTCTCGCTATTTAAAAATATAAAAGCAATATAAAAGGAGCGCCTAGTTATATCAATACTAATTATATCGAGGAGCGGTATACTATATTTGTTTGTCTTATATATATAATTGAGAAGGAGGACTTTAGGATACGCTCGAAGGTAGACAAGAGAGTCGGGGTATATAAAGAGAACGGCTATTATATATCTATCTAGCCTATACTAGACACAGCTCTAGAAGCCCTCTTGCTCAAGCTAGTTTACAAGCGTATAAATTAGGCTCTTACCTTGACGAGAGTCTCGGCGGACTTTAGCAATATAGTTATAGATATCCTGATATATCGCTAAAGAGCTACTTTACTATATAACTATTTAGATCTCCTTTAGTATAAGGCTAGTATTTAAGAGTACTAGTAATTGTAACGTACTACTAGAGAGCTATTAGTAGATAGGGTATATAGACAAGTATAAGCTTAGCTCGTAGTTATAGGTCGTATATTATTAGCCGAGATAGTGCTTTAGAGTCCAGCTTTTACTAGACTCTTTTATAACAACTAAAAAGGAGCAAGTCGTTATTCGAGTAGTCGTTTTTCTCTAGCGATTTCTCTCTAGCGACGAAGGTGGCTAGCGGCTTCGGTTGTATATAAAATAGACCTTTAGGAAGCCGTCTGGCCGTCGAAAAGACCGTTGAGTTATAAAGGTATAGCCTCGAGGCTTTATATACGAGTTGATTGACTCGAATAGAGCGTTGCGTAACGCAAACAGGCCCTCGTGCGGGAGGCAGTCGTCTGCAAAGGTGGCTATAGTTGTTGAGGTGTATGGCAGTGGTGGTGATATTCAGGGGTTCAGGGGTACAGGGTTGTTGCTACGTCGATACATTTTTGTTGATTACGTAAGATGTTTGGTGCTTATATAAGCGCACATGATGTGCGTCTAGTGGGAGCCCGGATATATGCAGAGGCTTTCGGGCTGCCCTACAAAGGTCGGGTAATAGAGCGGATGTGGTGGCGGGAATATTTGTTACTGGGACCGAGCGATCAGTGATGGTTCTCCAACACAGAACGGCGTGGCGGAAGCATCTGCCTTCATTGCGGAGGGAGGTCTGAAGTCGCGATGATTATACGAGGGCTACATGCAACTTGCATCGGGGCTATCCTTGCATGCGGATTGCCATTCGTCAACTGGTATTACATGCAGCGTGAGAAGACGCCTATTACGACCATCGTGGAGGCTCTTAACTCAGAGCTCTCAGATATCATCTAATAGATCACAGTCGCACTTGCTGGAACTCTCCTCAGGCTAGTATTCTAAAGAGGTGATGTCTCCATGGCCCAGATTCCAGCATGAGCCAGATTCCAGGCAGGATTGAATATTCTTCGTAGTTACGGTTCGTAAGTAGTAATAATACAACGACAAGTTGTACGTTGACAATACCGGATTAGTGTTTTGAAGTGTGAAGGCTGAGGGGTCGACTACACCGATAGTCCAAGGGGTTCTTTTGTCAAATGCTGCGACACGGAGGCCAGCACTTACAAGCCTAGTATATGAAGCCCCTCCTTAACTAAGATCTGCTGGAGTTTCGTCACACGATTTAGAATACGACGAAAATGGACGCATGGCACGATTCACGCATAATGACTACAGGCTTGGTTGTTGGTATCTGTCCATTCTTTGTACCCCCTAAATCGAGTTCATAGAACATGATCATTGTACCGTTTTTCCACCCATCGAGACTCTTCCTGTTGTCTGCGCAACAACTCGATTCCTCTACCAAGTGACGTTGACGGAAGAGACAATGAGATTGCCGTTGCCGTTCGCTGCCTGAGAACCTGTTTCACAATACACATCAGAGATCTATGCTCCAAGAGAAAACCGAGGTTAAGGGGAAAGGGCGTCGACTTACCGGCGCAGCTCTGGTCCGCACGGGTGCAGGAGTTGATGGTCCACAGCACACCAGCTGCCACATCCCGGCTGTAGGTAGGTGACGTGTTAGCCAGGCACTTCACGCAGCAGACAGACGGACAGGGGTGATTTGCGCTTACCAGGCGGACGACGTTTGACCGTTGAGGGCCGAGCCGTAGACGTTAGCCTGGCCCACCGTGCACATGACTGTGTTCCTGCCAGCCGCGCACGATTGTGTGCCCAACAGTCTCAGGTAGTTGTAGCAACCGATGATGTCGTTCACGTTGGTGTACGCACCCTCGGCGGGGCCGCATTTGCCGGTATAGCGCTTGTCGAGGGCCTGGTCTCTCTCACTCAGCTCTGCGAGTAGCACGGTTAGCAATGCTGCAGGTTACCGCGAAGACTCTCTCTTGTCTTTACCTTTGGGCACCCCCATCTCGTAGAGCTGGGCGGACGTGACGTCGAGCTCAGCCAGCGACGGCAGACCGGGGCCGGGAATCACTTCCGGGTACGCCTTGGGAGCCGCCAGAACTCCCTGGAGGGAGGCAAGCCCGAGAAGAGCCGAGATGAATACTTTGACCATTTTTGTGGTGGTTGGCAAGCGTTGCTGTGTGGATAATGTTCGGGGTCAGAGGAAAGGGCGAGAGGTGTCGATGAGTCTGTTGGAGCAGAGAGAAGACCTCAAGTTGGAGGCCATGGACTCTGTTAAATAGTCCATCACGGCGTCCCATCATGTCTGCTATCCCCCCGTGTCCTTGTCCCGACTCCATCATTGCCCGAGCCAGCCGAGCGGCGTCGACGAGGCGGAGCCCCAGCCACGGTCGTCTTCTGGGCATAGATTGGCCGATGTAACTAGCCCGGTCAGCTCATAGAAACCGTTGAGCTCTCGGCAAGTGGTATGCTGCAAGGGTCCCGCGCATTTGATCCGCTAAATCCTGACCGGCTGAATTGAGGCAGACACTTTTCGTTGGTCTGCTGAGGTCAGTTGCCAAGACGTTAAGACATTGGGCAATGGGTTCCCGAAGGATCTGAGACGGTCCACATAGTTAATTGTCAAACGGGAAGGCGAAGCTCGGAATGAATACGCTTGAGTGAGAGTCCTGTGGGGCAGACGCTGAACCAACTGACCGAGCAACTGAGTTGGCGAGTGAAGTAACGAGAAAAACTGCAGCGTAACTTCAATCTTGAAGATTTGTGGCGACGGTTTGTGGCATCAGGTTAGACAAGTGGAGTAACTGCGTACCGAGGCTGTGTTACCGACTCTTAGGCGAGATACACTAGTCTCAAAACCACAGTATGGTCAGCTGTTTCAGCGTATGCCCCACAGGACTCTCACTCAAGCGTATTCGTCCTTGGCAGGCGGCAGGCCGGGTCTTAACGAAGCTTTGCCCTTGCTAGAACGAGCTCTTAATATGGTAGGTGAGACAGGCCAAATATAGAGATTGCAGAGGATATGCCGCCAGACTCAGCCTGAACTCCGGCAGGGAGCGGCCGCTCACTATGCCACAATCCGTGCCATATAACGACGCTAATTTGTTCTTGAGTGGATGCTATGGCGTATTGCAAAGGCCGTCACATTCAAGTGCTCCGTTGGATACTGCGGCCCCAAAGATTGGCGCAAGACGGGAAACTGAATAGCCGAAGTTTGGATTGTGGTGGCTTTCCTTCGCTCACTACCGCAAGTAAGCCAGAAACTTGTCTCGCTGGTTTTTGCGGTGCAGTTGAGCCCAATCTGAACCTAGTTCCTTGACGATATATGTCTTGACGAGTCTTTTTGTGGCCTGGCAACAATGCCTGTCTCCCACAAACTGACCAACGTAATTCCTACGAACCCTCTCACAAGTTGAAGTCTCCACGTACGCCCACACCTCCGCCTCAACACAACAGAACGTTGAATCGAACCGGACCGAGCAACTTTTGTAGTGCGAAGCTTCGGCTCATCCACGCAATCATCGCCATCACCGAGAAGAAGTAAGTGCAGGTCAAGTCCTTTCTTTTGCTACAGGCTGTAATTACACTTCGCACATAACAAGACCCCGACACAGACCGAGAATTCCTCACTTCGGACCTCCACGATCACCTGTGCTCTCAAGCTTATGCGTTAAACTGGCTGTGATCTCACTCCCTGATTCCCCCTCGTTTCCCTGGCTCTACTCGATCCTGGGACCGTACATCCATCACTAACGCCGAGGTCGCAGGACGACGACAAGTTCGAGACGAAACGCGTCAATACCTGCGTCATGTGCGACTCCTACCGGTGAAAAAGACGGTCGAGTCCGTTCTAGTCTCTTACCGTCTAGGGTTATCGGCTCACGAGCTGCTCGGTCAATCCTTGTAGTAGAGCGAAATAGAGACAGCGGAGTCGCCCCGTTTATACTAAAAGCCTGTACCCGTCGCTAGGAAAGCTTATCAAACTTTCGATTTAATAGCATAGCGGCCGCCGACACGAACGCCGCCGCCGTCACGCTTTTAATTGACGCCCAGCTAGCCCCCTCTTAGTCTCCCGTGTCCGGTCGCACGTTTTCTTTGGCAGTTGCGCGCGATCCGAAATGCTTGCGAGCGTCATCCAGCACCGGGTTAGGCGATGAGATGCGATTGAAGGCGGACGCTGGATCTGCCTCCTGATTTTCGGTCCCCCCGGGGGTAAGCCGGGAGGACGCGGATCGAATCAAGAAAAGCACCCTTCCGGTATGTTCGCCGGAATACCACGTCGGGACGTCCCTGGCCGTGCATGCGGCCGTTCCCCATGTCGCGATCAAGGCAGCGACCGAAGGCGATTGGTAGTTGCTGCGACATTTTTCAGCCAATAGCTGCAGTCAAGTCGGACAAATCCTTGGGAAGTGCGAGGTTTTTACGGAGGTTTTGTCCTCGGACTTACGGGTGCCGGTAAGGGAGGGGAAGTTGTGATGCTTCGGACTACTGTGAGCAAGTATGAGAGGATTGCAATATGTAGGACCAGACAGATTAAGCGACCATCGATGGAAGACCACGATAAATTCCGATCTCGTTCGGATGTTATAGCTTGGTGAGCTTGATTAACCGTCCTAGTAGCTGAGTCCGGTTGGACTTGAAAGGGCCTATATAGCTTGGTGAGCTGTCGATTACTGAGCCTTCGCAACAGTGGACGCTTGTCTCAGTGATCAACAATTCGAGATTTACTGCTCCATCAGGTACCACGGCTGGTTCCGCCGTCAGGATGACGCTCAAAAACTTCCTCTCCCGTGTCTGGGCACTCCTACCGCTCCTCATGCGGGCTACCGATGCTCAAAGCAACGCCAAAACCACGCTCGGAATTGTAAGCCCCTTGTCTCGGCGGAAGCTGCTGGTGACTGACAACGAGCGCTTGGCCTAGGTGGTGTTTGATGGATATGAACCCCTCGACGTCTGGGGCCCGCTGGAGCTCTTCTCCTCGGTAAGTTGGGGACGCAGACCGTCCAGTTTGCAGCCGCGAGGTATCTTGATGATGCTAACACCATCACCAGATGTCGAGATTCAAGGATATCGAACTCTCCGTCATCGGCCACGAGATCGGTCTCGTCACGTCAAGAACACCCCCGCGCCTCGTGCCACCGGGCCAGCCGCAGCCGATAGGCGTGAGGTTGTCGTCGCAGATCCTCGCGACGCACAGCTTTGCCAACGCGCCGCCGCTGGACATTCTGCTGATCCCCGGGGGCCTGGGAAACCGCGTGCTGGCGGAGCACAACGACACCGCGGTGGAGGACTTCATCGCCACGCGGTACCCCCAGCTCAAGTACCTGCTCAGTACGTGCACGGGCGCGGTGAGCATTGCGAACTCTGGAGTCCTCGACGGCAAGAGGGCGACTTCCAATAAGGCAGCATGGAAGTGGGTGATCACGCATGGCAAGAAGGTCACCTGGGTGCCGACCGCGCGGTGGGTGGTGGATGGGAACATCTGGACGAGTTCCGGCGTGTCAGCAGGTCGGTTTCTCGATTACCTGATGGTGTTTTCACTACTGATTGATTACCTCCCAGGAATCGACATGGCGTACGCCTTTCTTCGCCACTACTACAGCGACGACCAGAAGAGCGTAGACACGATGCTCAACCACGTCGAGTACGCGCCTCACACGGATCCCCATTGGGATCCTTTCTCGGTTGTGTACAAGGTGAGCAGGCGCATTTCTGAGCTGCGTACATTTCCTTTTGCTAACAAGCTGGGCCTCAAGCTTCCGGGAGCGGATTTGAACAGTTCTTTGGTTGACTGCGTCAAGCCCGCGGAAGGGGGTTCTGATCCCCTCCCCCCCTAAAGCGTAGTGCCATCTATCTATAACCGGCGAGAGCCGTCAGGACTAGGCGTTACGAGTACCCATCAAATTGAATCACGTCAAGCTCTTAATCATGTCGCACTCGTGACCCCTCAGGTAGACCTACCTACTCCGGGCCGGTGTGAGTAGTAGTGCTATGCCAATAGCTGTAATTGTAGACTCCTCCACTGTCGCCGAAAGTTCATTGTGAGCGCGTTGGAGGGTTCTTTAACATATGTACCTAGTAGTTGCGAAGAGTCCACGTTCTAGACCTACAATGGCCCCGACGTAACAATTCAAAACGCGATCGTTTGAACTGGTTCGATATTCTAGACGATACTTCCCCTAACGGTCCGGGGACGCACCGAGCTCAATTGATAGCGGCGACAAGGTAGAGGCAAAAGGTCCAGCAATGTTTTGTTAATACCCATTGACAGCGCTCGTAGGGAGCATAAGGTTGTCGAACTTGAATGCACGCCCGACGAAGGCTCGAGAGAAAGCTCGCTTATTTGGTTGCATTCATACAGCCGACTCCCTCGCAGCAGGGTCATGTCGGTGGCTGGGATAAAGGCAGCTAACGAAACTGCTGCCTGCCGTCGCCTAACGTCAATCTGAAAAGATCTGTCATTTCTTTCGGCTGTCCACCTTGCCGCAAGACAAACCAAAGTGGCGCAAGTCTGGTTGAGAACCAATCGTCTTTGGCGCGTTGGCCAACTTTCGGGCCTCGTCTGTTGACTCGACAGCTGCCGGCGCCAACATTGAACCAATAGATCGATTCGAGGGTTTTATGTTGCATGTTTGCATGTGGCAGGGCAGACGGGATGCTGTGTGACCTTTTATTGGGTTCTGTTGGGCCACTTGGAAGTTGGCCCCGGGTGAGGGGCGGCCTCTGGTGCGTTTGTCTAAAGGAACCTCGAGGCTCAGAGATACCCCACCCAGAATTTCTCCCTCTTTTCCCTCTTTTACAAGCTGCGTTGGCATTGGATTACCAGTGCCCGAGGTACGCACGCCACCATGTTGGACATATCCAAGGACTTCAATGTGTTCCTGGGCCAGGTTCAGGCTCAGACGGCTGGGAACCTGAACCAGTTGACGGTATGTTACTCGGAAACCACCTTCGCTTTGGTCGATTGTTAGCGTGCTAACGAAACAACCCCATCCAGGAGCTCGGTACGCGGCTCGATGAGCTCGCCAAACAGTATGTTGACGTGTGCCGCGATCTCGAACGCGAGCGAGTTGCTGGGCGAGTTACCCAGCAGCAAGCAGAGGCACTGGAGGGGAAGCTGAGGGACTTGGAGTCGTCCACGGTTAGTGTTCTAGAAGCTTGATGGTGGTTGGAACAAACCTGTTTGCTGACGGTATCAGATGCGTGCCGCGTTTGTGCTCGTGCTGGTTGATGCCGACGCTGATGCGTACTTGGTGAGCCCGGGAGATCCCCTCGACTTCTGCCTGGAACTAACGGGCTGTGTTCTAGTTCGGAGACAGATACTACACCGACGACCCGGCCGGCGGCGGTGAGCGGGCGGCCGTGGACTTGAAGACGGCAGTGCAGCAATACCTGAAAAGTGTTCATCCGCGTCTGGCTGGTCTGCCCATCATGGCCAGGGCGTTTGCCTCTGGAGACGGTTTGGCCACTCTTATGGTCAAGGCGGGTATCGCCAAAACTGGAGATTCCCAACAGGCCATGTCCCGGTTTACATGCGGCTTTTCCCAAGCCGACGAGATGTTTGACTTTGTCCTTGTTGGGAAGGGCAAAGACCGTGCCGACGTCAAGTTGACCGGTTAGTTCTGGCCGGCCATCATCCACACAAAATAGATGACTGACAGCATCCAGGAGCATTCCGACAGTTTGTCGAGAGCCCCAGCTGCCAGCACGTCCTCCTCGCTTGCTGCCACGAAAACGGCTACGTGCGGATGCTCGAGAAATTTGTTCATTCTCCGGAGGTGGTGGAAAAGGTGACGTTGGTAAAGTCATTCCAAGTGGGAACTGAGTTTTCTCGGCTGCCGTTCCAGTCGACGAGCATGGAGGCGTTGTTCAGGGACCGTCCCCTGACCCCTCGTGGCGCTTCAACCTCCAACGCGAAGGATTTCCTATCGGCCCAAGTTGCTGTCACCCCCAACGGTACTTCAGGCAGTCCCACCAACAAGTCCTCCCCGCCGGCCACCTACGCCTCTCGGGCAGCCGCTCCCCAAGCGGTGGCGATTCTGCCAACTTCGACCCCGCGGCCGCTGCCGGTCTTTGGAACAATCGATAAGGACACCATCTTGGTCAACGCCGACGGTCACCGCCTCGACATGCCGCTGCCTTCCAAATCAGGCTCGGTAGCTGAGAGATTCAACCGCAGGACGTATGCCGGGGGGTTGCGGTATTGCAACAAGTACCAACTGTCCGGGACCTGCCCAGGCAACTGCGCTTTCCTCCACGTTCCGTTGAAGGAAGAAGAAAAGTTGGTCATGCGGCACAAGCTCCGGGCGGAGAAGTGCCATGACAGGGGGAAGTGTAGAGACCCGTTGTGTTACTACGGCCATCACTGTGCTTGTTCGGGGGTGGGGAAGAAATGCAATTTTCCCGTTGTCATGCATGGGGTGGACGTGGCTAGTTGGAAGGAGGTGAATGCTGGTTTGGGTGTTTGACAGCAAGGGCAGATATTCATAGTGAACCTGCAGGTTTGCTGGTTCGTGAGCCAGGAGAGGCGCAACGACCGCGTTTCCGGGAGTGACAGGACGCGGGTACCTAGTGATGGATTTGACTCAGCGGGCTGCGGTGTGCGCAGAGCCGTAGAAGTAGGTATGGCGTCCATTCCAAGTGTTTGTAGTTTTGAATCGAGCAGTGTGCAGGCCGTTTGGCCCTGACTCCGGTCCCTGTTTGTACAGTGAGTCGAGGGGTTGTCAACGAGCCCCGTCACATTTTCACTTGTGTGGTTGGCTCAAGTGTGTTCTTTGAAGGACCAACCGAAACTTAAAGCCCTCCAGCTCCACCCACAACGAACCGACCACACTCTGTGCAACACCACCGCGCACCACACTTCCCTTGGCACCGGATCAAGATGCAGCCGTGGATGGTGGCCTCCCACGGGACAGGGTTAGGGTTGGAAGCTTGCCGGTCACAACGGTCAGGGGCTACCCAGGAGAGGAGTCAACTAATCTCTGGCGGACGGAATACTCTGCGTTTCAATTCCGCTTACCATTTTCTCTCAATAATTGCTTTACGTTTGACTGTCCAGCAAGGGTCATGACTTGTGGCTATGGTGGTGTCCTGGCTCCGTGTAAGTGAAACCGATTATGTAATCCCCACAACGACACCCCTTCCCTCACCAGACTCGACCCCCCAGACATCCAACTAGCTAACATAAAGCCGTCTAGGGAAGCGGTTCCCTCAAATTTGACACAGCGGGATTAGCGTAACCGAAACTTGTCATTTTTACATTTTCCTCTGGAGCGCCATTCTGTAGAGGCCAGGGGTGCCCTTTTCTGCTCGCGGCCACTCCCCAGCCCCCGGGGATGAGATGTCGAGACATACAAGTCCAGGACGACAACTGGGAGGTCTGGATTTCCCGGAATTACCTGCATAAATGCGTTGTCAATCTCATCGAGTGTAGGAACGGTAACTGACACCGAGACATGGCACCGCCCCCCCGGGCAGCGCCGTGTTGACGGCTTTGGTCGAGTTAGAGCATTTCCACTGACATGCATGATCATCGCGCACAAGATGAAAGGTTATCTCTATTCATTCTTGACACCGGACATTATCACCTGGACATTATCACCTGGGATTTTGATGCAGTCGGCTGAGAGTGGGGTCCTGGGGTTGGGGGGAGGGAACGAGGGTGGCTTTGCAGGACCAGCTCGCGCCGCTTTAAGTGGCCGACAGGGGTATCCGACCACCCGTACTAGACACCCCCCCATTTTGATGACCTTCCCCTGCAAACCCGACCACATATCTCTTGCTGCTCTAAACGGCAAAAAAGTGCTCTAGCAGCACCAATCTGGCCTGCGTGCCATTGGCTAGCTTTGGTTCCAGCTTGCAGGTATAAAACCACCTCGCCCACCTTTTTTCCCCCTCGCCCCTTTTTCCCTCCTACCCTTATCTGACTTCTCTACCCGGCCGCCCTAGACATCTCGCGATCCCACCCCAGACCACCACCCCATCGTCCGCCATCCCCCTCACCAAGGCACATCAACTTTGACATCAACCACACCACCCCTGCTTGCATGCACACCATTTCGATCACCACACCGGCCCCATGGAGTTCCCCATATCACCCCCGTCCACTCCAACACAACCAGAAGCGTGTATCACCCACATCCACAACATTATCAAGCATCTAAGCCGCCATCGATTGGGGGATGCCTTCGAAGCCTTTTTGGACCTCGGCGACGAGATGCATGACCGGGTCGACGACTTTCGTGTCGTTGGTGACCTGCATCAACTGAATCGGCTTTTCTCGGCTATTGTTCACCAGTCTGCATATGGCATCTACGCGCGTGTGGACCAGGTAATCCACAGACTTCTCCTACTCGCCATCCGCAGATGCGACGAGTTGAGGACATCCCAGGCTCATCCAGCCTCTGGCAGGGTGGAGTGGCTATCATCGACGCAGTCTGAGGCCAACGATCACCTGGAGTTCTGTCGCAACTTTCTTTCTTACCTCACGAGTCACCCTTCTACTTCCGTTCCGCTAGAAGATCCAAGTCTGGAATCGGCAAGGCAGCTCCTACAAAGGCTTTGTCCCCGGATAAACGGGCTGTCGAGATGGCGATGCAAAGGGGAGGTGGTTGCCAAGCCGAGGATGGCTGCCAAGACATGTGTCGGTAGCACAAGGCACACCTCCGGGCCATCCACATCACGGCCCCCACACGCCGGGGTCGGGAAGCCAACGTCACCGCGCCCGCGAAAACCGCCTGTTTTTATGCCAACACCGCCGACGCAGAGCGGCGACGTCAGGTTGGGTGACACGTTGCCGACGATACCATTTGAACGTTCGTGCAGAGCGGAGGCTGCTCCCCTTACGCCAAATTCTGGTCCTCTGTCAGATACGGTTGGGCGCAGTATCTTGTGGCCGACGGTCGTCTGTGGGTCTGTTGAGGACATGACACAGGAGTTTGATCAAGCGCCTGTGACCGAGAGATACTTTCCAAAAACAACCAAGGGGCGCGCTCGAGAGGCGGATGACGACTGTCGGCACTTGAACACTAGGATAATACTCGGCGAGGCAGCGTTTAAGCTACGGCCCGAGCATACCCCGTCACCGAGGTGCTGTTCCTTCCGTTTTACGTAGCATGGGATTTCGTCCAGCATGTGATATAGATCGCAGTTTACTTAACCTCGTATATATTTGAAGTCTCAAAGTGCTGTTGTTGTTTTGGAGCCCCATGTACGAACGGCTTTCATCCGGTCGACATGATGCTAGCTGGTCATGTCCCTTCCAGGACCCAATGTGATTTGTTTCTGTTGCAACAAGTTGCAGCTGGTCAAAACGACAGCAGCACGACCCCAGAAATTCTAGGGCTCTCGCCAGAAAATTCACTTGCAAATTGCCTTCCTCCCACCACCGACCCCCATTTCTTACCTCAACTTTTCAGCTTTTCAGCGATCGGTCGCCAAACCGACCGGAAACTTATCTTTGTCAATTTCCATTCGACATCAGCTCAAATTGACGACTCAGCCACGATGAATCCTCTGCTCCCCTCCGTCGTCGTCCTGAGCGAGATGCCCAGCGACGACGAAGAGCCCGCCGTCGCAAAAGAACCCGCCGTGCCAAACGATCCAGCTCCCCACATCCTCGACGATGATGGCGATCTATGGCTCGACGTCGGCATCAGCTCCGCCAGCCAAGGGACCCTCTTCAAAGTCTGCTCCACCACCATACGGCGTTCCTCTCTCGTCTTCAAAGCCATGCTGTTCGGTCCCTGGATGGAAGCAAAACCGGCCGAGGGCAAATGGATCGTGAAGCACCCCGACGACAACCCCTTGGCCATTGGCGCTCTGCTCGCGGTAATTCACAGCAGATGCGAACTCCTCCCGGAGCCGATCACCGCTGGCTTGTTGTACGGCATTGTCATTGCGAGCGACAAATACGACATGCTCCCGGTTCTTCGCCCGTGCGCTCGGGCCTGGATGGACGCTGCCTTCCTGCGGTATTCCTACCGCCACAAGTTCGACATGGAAGCCCTGCAACTCGCCCATGTGGCGTGGGAGTTTGGCTGTGAGGAGGGACTCACTGCTATTGTTGAGAGACTGGTCTTTTTGGCCACGCTGGATGAGCTGGAGGAGCTGGGATCTCTGCGCGACGAGATGCAGTCGCACAACTTCCCCTATGGGCCACCCGACCTGCTTGGTAAGTCCAACGTCAAGCCCAAACAGTGCTGGCTGTGGCTGACACTGACGAACATGCACAGAGAATGTCGCCGATGCCCCGTCTTGTTGTCATCCAGGACATCCTCGACTTTTGGGCCGCCGAGATTGCGCGCAGGATTGAGCTCGGCGACGGCGCTTGCTGCCAGGCATTTCCCAAGCCGGATCCGACGGAGCGCGTGCTGTGCGACTTGAGGGTCCTGGGCGTTATCATCAGGCATATATGATGCACTCTGCGTGGAGGAAGGGCGCCATGCCCAAGCACGCTAGCGAGGTCGCCGACAGCGTTTACAGGTTGCTGGCTGATCTGTCGGGGATCAAGGACAAGCTGGGATTCATGGACGGGCACTGCCACTGCGGGCCTAGCCTGGGCTTCGACGATCTCTCGAAGTTCCTTGTCCCAGACTCCACGGTGGACGAGTGGCGTCAGGCTCGGGATCACCGGTGGGAGGATGTCCTCGGCCCGGAGTACAAGGAGCGCTTGGCCGCACAGCGCAGGAAGACTGGTGTTTAATCACACCGAACAGCGTTGATGCCATCAGGAGTTCACGCAACGGATATAGTCATTGACTGGCTGGGGGCACGGAAGGGAAACGGAACAGGGTGCTCTACACGTAGGCCAGCCCTGTCCTATATAATGTGGTGAATACCATCTCCTGTGCTTGTTGGTCGAGTCTAGGGAAACCCGGTACCCTGCCCGCGGAAGGTTGCGTATCAGACCGGATTTATATGGCTGGTACTAATCACATCAGGCAGCGATAGCTATCCCACACTTCATAATCATCAGAGCGCTCTTCCGGTTCTACGCATCGGGGCGCCACCAGTGCAACTCCTTGGTTCCCAGGGAGGTCTGGAGGCACCTTTACGGCAGCTGGGAGTACATTCCAAAGCAGGCCAGCGACGTCACAACAAGCGCCAATCGCCTGATCTCGACCTTGGGATGCGCATTTGGCTCGTTTGGCCCATTCGGCGACGATGAGACATCTCTTGCGCCGGGGCACGGGAAGTGCGAGCTCGGCGAGGAGTTCCACACCTTCAAGCTGGACGAGGTCTCCTCCGATGGCGAGACTCTCGCGGTCCGTCAGGTAAAGGTTTGCAGCTACCAAGTCGACGGTTGCGTTCTATCGAGACTAACTCGTTGATACCTTCGGCAGTTATATAGGGGCACACGCTCGCTCCTTCAGCCCAACCAGGGCGTCAAGAGAGCGCCGAAGATGCGCGACGGTCCACGGACAGCGGGGATATCACGGGCACGGGGGCGACCGGCCTCCACCGGCCGACAACAGATATCAGGTTGAGCCTTCTGCCCTTTGGGGTGGTGTAATGATAAAGACAACTAGCGCCGGCGGAGGCTTGGGGGATACCGAGGTTGCATGAAACGTAGCGTAATTATCGGAGAAAACGGCAATACCAGATGATGCGCCTTGGTTCTGTTTATTCGGATTTGCCCGCATTTTTCTGGCGGCCCCTGTTACTAAGGTGCTCGACCCCACCCATTCATTCGGTTGCTAGAAGTCGTAACAGAACACCGTCTCGTACAAATCCAAAAGCTCCTCGACTTTTACCACTCTGCGGTTAAAAGTCGGATCCCACCTAAAACAGCGTGCATCCACCCCGGCGCCGAAAACACCACATGCGAGTCTGTCATCCTAGGCGGCATGTGGAAGCATTTCCATAACAGGACGCAAGGCTTTCCTCCTCGGAAGGCGACCGAGTTCTGCAGGAGCTCGACGACCTGCTGCAATTCCTGTATACGATGTTCCAGAGGCTGCCCACGTTGAGTCAGGAGCATAAAGACTGTAGTCCAGCCGAGAAATACTTTCAGGTAGAGAAGGCCACGAGGAAAGATCAACTCTACTCTTCCTTCTTGCGGCCGCACCACAAGGAGCGTATGGCAGAGCGGCGAAAAACGACGGGGATCGTCCCGTGAACGGTAGGCGGGCAATGCCGCTCCACATCACATGTAATGCCCGACTGGCATCTCTGGTGATCTCGTGATGGTGGTATACATGGGCGTCAATCCTAGGTTAGTTTCGTTGAGAACAAACAATCCATTATTCTGCTTCCCCCCCCTACCCACCCCTTTTTTTTATCCTGTTTTGTTTCCTTATTTTACTTTTATCTTATTTCCTTGTTTTACGCTGTTTCTCGTTCTTTATTTCCATTGTTTTCGTCACCTCAGTCTCTTTGTTCTGCATTCAGGCCAACTTACATCACCGCCCGCATGTGCATATGATATTTTGCATATGATATTTTGGAACCGTAGCCACATCTCTTATCTGTCCTCCTGTCCCGCTGTTTCTGCTTCCGAACCTTTTTCCCCCGCAAAATCCTTTTCCCTTCCACCTTGAACTTCAAGACCACTCTCGACCTAGGAGACCGCCAACATATCCGACTTGGGGACCTGCAACTTGCTGAACACCATGAACCACACAACCGACCCGGCCATCCGCGACGTGCTGCCGCTCCCCGCCAGCGGTCAAGACACAACCGCAAACCGCTGCGTCATCGTCGACCCTGACGGCGACCTCCTGCTGCGCACCGCCACGACGTCCTTCAACGTCTGCTCCGCCGCCCTCCGCCGCGCGTCCCCCGTCTTCAAGGCAATGCTCTTTGGGCCCTGGGCGGAGTCCAAGCCAACCGGCGCCGGAGAACAATGGGTTGTGTCGCTGCCCGAAGACCCGCCCGCCGCCCTCGAGATCGTGCTCGACATCATGCACGGAAAAGTTGACGTCGTCCCGAACGAGATCAAGGCCTCGCTCTTCTCCGACATGCTCGTCCTCACCGACAAATACGACTTGCGGCGTCTCCTCCGGCCGTGGACTCGCCGGTGGCTGGAGAAGGTCGGTTGGGACTGGGATCGGGGCAGTGCTGCACTCCTGCAATCAGCGCATATTGCGTGGGAGGTTGGGCTCGAGGATAAGCTTGCCATCATCCTGAGGAGGTTGGTTCGCGGGACTTCGAAAGCCGACGTTCAGGATGAGGTGCTCCTTGCATCGAGGGTCTTTGAGAGAGAACCGGGCCTTGTTGGTAAGAGAGGCATTTTACCTCCACGCCCCAAAACACTGAATTTGTTTGGACTGACAGGGGAATGCTGGTTTTAAGGCCTGGTGCAACGTCGCCGGATAAAAATGATCCAGACGCTCGTGGATTTTTACAACGGGCAAGTCTTGCCCCGAACCCGCCAAACTCAGGGCCACAGGTGTCAGGTGGCGAGCTCGGGGCAGCAGCACTGCGACCTCGTGCTGCTCGGGGGCTTCACGAGATATTTGGACTCGTCGGGAAACAGGGCGCTGCCGGAAGATGCATCAGAGTACGACGGAAGTATCGATGAGTTGATGCAATTCCTCTCGGGGCTCTTTTCCGACCGCCTCGTTACATTGCCGGGGCACGAGAAATGTAGTCCTATGCGCGAGTATGAATCATTGCGAGCGAGGTTGACGGGCCGGACAAACAACTATCGTGTCGGATGTTTGGGCTCTCAATTCAGGGAGGGATTGAAGAAACGGAGGGAAGCTGCAGGGCTATAATTCATAATTTTCTGATGGGGGTGCCTAAGAAGCATAAAACAAGTTTCGAAGCTTTTACAACATCAAGACACCGTTGAGGGCTGGATGCGTTGGGCCTTCACAAGAACCCCGACAACACACGTACACACCTCACAATTGTAAGACAAAGTCAACCTGAAATTGGGCCCTGTCTGACCCATTCATTGTCTCGTCGTCACCAACTCTGCGCGCTGAAAGAACCCTTCGACCAACCAACCCATCCCATTATCATACAAATCATGCGCCGAATCCCAGCATGCCATTCATCTGCTATCAGTTACTCGGCATCATCGCCACCGGTACCACCGGTACGGGAACCGCCTTTGCGGCCTGCCTCGCGGGCACGCTCGCTGCCGGGCTCGAAGCTGCCGGACGAGGCCTGGCCGCCCTTGGACGCGATGTCGCGCTGTGGGACGTCAGTTGGTGTTGCTGGGGAGTGGGAGAGGTTGTCAGGCTGTGTCTCCGTACCTGCTTGTCGGGGTCCATGCTGGCGAAGCCGCCGCTGTGGCTGGCCTGGCCGCCCTTGGAGGCGATGTTACGGACCTCTTCCTTGGGGCTGGGAGGGTATCAGAAAAGCAGATTGGGGGGCAGATGGGAGGGCGATGATGACGTACCGGTTGGCAAAGTTGCCCGGGTTGGTGTTCTGAGTGCCGGACATGATGATGGTTGTTCGATGGGAGATGTTGTTTAGAGTGTGGGAGAAAGCTTGACGTGTTTGATGGTTTGCGTTGTGAGGACGTGATGAAGGGGGAAGAAGTCCGCTTGAGGTAAAGGGGCGGGGACACTTATATGGTCAAAACTCAACGGTCTTGATGTGATGAGGGCGCTTAGCGGTCCGTAGCTGGTACGGAAACCGCCGTTGATGACGGCGGCTCGTCATAATATGGATCATGATGTCAACGTGATGGGACGACGGCTATTAGAGTCATTAGAGCGGATCCCTGGCTTCTCGATCCAAACTTCGCGGTTGTTGCAAACAGTCAATCAGCGGCATTGCGCCTTCCAAATCCCGCGCCCTTTTTTCGATGCCTTGATTTTTCCGCGTGCAAATGTTGAGTGACTCCGGCTGATCCCGAGCTGGACTCAACGCTCCGGGCACGACGACCGATGCCAAGCCCCGATGCCAAGAGACGATCGGAGCGCCGCCAGCTCATCGGGGCCCGATTCGGCCCACTCGCCGTCCTGGCCCCGGGAAGCAACGTCAGAGGAGCGGAGACATGGTCCGGTATGACATCGTGGAAGAAGCCATTTGGCAGTCTGGACCCCGCTTCAGGAACTGGGTGAAGTCTATGGCCCCATCAACTCCTTGGTCAGGATAACCAACGGCAGCGACAATCCATCGTGAAGATCGGTCCATTAACAAGACTCACCGGCCTCAACGGGTTCATGTTTGGGCGGCATTTGCGAGTCTACGTATCCCATGTTCGCCGGAAGGCAGTGTCATTAAACACTCTGGTGCCTTCAATTCGCGGAAGAAGTAGCAAGCCCACGTTTCTCTAGGGGGTAATTACACTCAGTCCAGGGAGATGAGCGGGACTCGGCGTCATCTTTCAATATGCCCAGAGTTAACCGCGGCCGTGGTCAACGTGAAATCCACCAGGAAGAACATCGAGCCCTAAGGAATCGTTGTGAGTATGTGTTGTAGAAGCTGAAGAATTCGGACATAACTTACACCCATCGATATCCTCGTCGACCACCCTCTCTTGTGAGCAGCTGTTCATCGCTTCGACCGACTGTAGCGTAGAGTTCTAATTCGAATGTCAGCACCCATCCAGGTCAGCAACAGCCCAACAACACGCACCGACTCCTTCGCGCAGTTCGTATCAAACCAACACGGCGCATCCAAAATCCTCTGCAACGCATCTCCCTTCCACCCAAAAACATAGTCACCATGCGTCCCAAACCCCGTCGCGTCCCCAAACGACCACACAAACGGACTGCTCCCGTCCGCCGGCCACTCGAGGTCATTAAACTGTTTCGTATCCCAGACAACCTCGTACATGACCTGCCCGACGCGGACGGGGTGGCTCGCGGGGCAGGGACCACCGCTCTCGAACGTGCCCGTCTCCGGGTAGCTCATGTGCGACGCGTGGTCGGGGCTGTCGAGGTTCTTGCCGTCCCAGCAGGTCGGGAAGCGCAGCGACGTCATGATGCCCTCGGGGCAGCGGCGCGTCGGGAACGCCATGGTCTCTGGGGCGCGGCTGGTCCACGTGTCCATGCAGACGTAGGTGAGCTGCCGGGAGCGGGCGGCCTCGGTGAGGGTGCGCGCGGCGATGTCGCCGACGAACATGCGGAAGCCCTGAACTTGGGTCAATGAGGGATGCTTGGGTGAGGGGTGCAGTGGTTGCTTACCGGCTTGAAAGCCTGGACCTTTGACTTTTGTCCTCGATCGTAGATGGCGTCCTGCATGTAGTAGATGGTGAGACCGCCTCTGGCCGTCTCAAATTGGTTGTTGCCGAGTTGCGGAACGCGCTTGTAGCTGCCGTTCTGTGCGCGGAAATACATGACCGCTGTCCAGTAGTTGGAGAAATCGTCGCTGAACTGGCAGGTTGTGCAACTCGATTCGGCGGGCAGGTCTCTGCTCGGATCCATGGTCGCGTTGAAGGCGTTCTATGTGGCCGGCATTAGACCTTCGGTGCGACAGAAACCAAGCAGGATGGATGGGGGAAGGGCCTGTACGAACTCCGCCAACGATCTGATGGACATGGCTCGAGGGAATTGAACCCGGGTTGACCAAGGGGTCGAGTCTTTCAACAACTAACTGAGAGCAGTGGAATCGAACGACTGCGCTGCTCGGCACAGCGAGGAGGAGCGTCAAGACCCCTGCCCTGCGCATCATGTTGTGTTGTCTGGCTGCAAGTATGGTGATGCAAAAGGCGAGCTTGAACTGCGCGACAAACCTGAACAGACGGGTCGGAAGAGGATTGATAACCAACCGGCGTTAATGTTCCTCTTTCGAACAGTCATGGCTACCCGGTAAATCTCGGTCCTGATCACCCATTCAAGTCCGACCCTTCGTGGATCGACCGACGGTTGATACGTCCAAGGCCTCCCTGATAGGACAACATATATATTAAATCGCATTTGGTGTAAATTGACCCTCTGCGGGGTGAGAGGATAGCATAGCCCAGCAGTATGGAGGTTTCATCACTGCCGATGCGGCCGCAACCTCGTTGTGTTACCCCCGTCAACGGGTAAGTATTATGATGGGGGGCGCAAAGGCGGGTACATGTAGGTTCGGGCGTATAAGTAGAGTGAAGTGGATGTCGTCAATGCGAACATGTGTCCCCTGGATGCTGATCGTCAACTTATCGAATCATAACAGTCAACATCAGCACAATGCGCTTCGAGATACGGTTACTGGGCGTTCTTCTGTGGCTTCACGGCGCCGTCGCGCAAACCAACCAATGCCCCGACACCGAACTAGCATGCCATGATATCATGAATTCGAGCCAGTGTATATCACAAGTGGTGCTAGAAAGCAACAACGCAACGGTCAGTGCCACTAAAGAGGCCATGATCAAATGCGTGGAACATGAAGGCACGGCAAGCAACTTGCCAGGGGCAGTCAAGGTGAGTTCAACGCTCTTCTACAAATCTCCCACCTTCCACGGACAATGTCTTGACGACGGCCTGGGACAGTTCTGTCGTTGCCCGGGTTGCCATACCCAACCGATAAACGATGTCATCGCAAAGCTTTTTGCACCGCCATGTGCATAGCCAAGTTTCGCGATTAGGGAGAGACAGCAGGTGGGATCTTTGGCGATCGGGATGACTCGTAACCACTTAGATGTCGGGAGGAAAGTGGTGGACAGGAGAGTAGAAGCAAAGTCATGTCATGTATTTCGAGGGCTTCAATGCAACATCGGGATGGAACTTGCCACCCAGCACAGCAGTTGTGGGCGAATCCCACTCGTCGGGTAATGGGCTGTGTCAGTTTGGAACAGAGCCAGCTTTGAAGGGGCTTCCCGCGCTCGCCGAGTCACTTTGAAACGCCAAAGATTATGCGACTGCCCCGGACCGGGCGCGTTTGAAGCCGTGTTCAGCCGACAGCAACTGTAACATGCCTGAACACCAACGCTTTCCTTGCTGATCATCGCATCTTTCATCCGCAAAAGGTTGTTACAAAACCCTGGATGCCACCAAATATTGTCCTGTTCGTCCCGTATCACATATCCCGAATTTCGTCGAAAATGTCCCGATGCCGAATTACGAGCCTACGCCACGGCGATTTTCTACCATTTCTGTCTCTCGATCAGCGTCTCGGAGAAACAGCATAGACGATGCTGCTCGCCCGAGCATTGTTCGTGTCCCTCCAGACCTGCAGGACAGCCCACCAGTTGATCTGGCCAACGTTCTTCGGCATCTCCAACATGTGGAGCAGGAGGGTGAGCAAGAAAGGGGGCGGACGAGGCAAAGTGGTGGGGACAACGCAACGCGAGCCACTCGGGGAGACGACGGGCTAGTGACAGCGCCATCTGCCCGGAGAGAGAACAGCGCCAGCACGCGGGAACGCATTGTCCTCTGGGAAGAACGGTGTCGCAGTCGGAGCAAGGGGCGGAGTAAAAGCAGGGGACGAGACACCGGATCAAAGCACCGGATCAGTGTCGTCCCTGAAGTTCCAGAGCTGGTCACGGCTTTCACGACGTTCCAGCCGCAGGATATGAGCGGTCTGGGGGAGCAAGGGGCTGAGAATTATAAAGCTCTCGGTCCCGGAGTCGCAGATGCATTTTGGCAGCAAGACACCAG
The DNA here is from genome assembly GCA_033296685.1 of Parachaetomium inaequale. Taxonomy (NCBI): domain Eukaryota; kingdom Fungi; phylum Ascomycota; class Sordariomycetes; order Sordariales; family Chaetomiaceae; genus Parachaetomium; species Parachaetomium inaequale. Next base: position 12,165 of record MU854599.1, on the reverse strand, counting down.
CCCGGACAATACAGAACTGGCAAGGGTACAGAACGTTGAGGATGGACGCCCACAAACACCAGTCCGCCAAACAGGAGAACGGCCCTTGACACCGGAGACGATGCCGCGCCTGCCCTTGTCGATTCGGCCTGATGCAATCAACATGGGCTCAAGTAATAGGGACCAGAAGCTAGCAGCAAAGGCAGGGACTTCTGACAGGAAACCTAAGGTCGTCGCCGACACCGGGATACTCTCGACACCGCGGCCGAGATCAGACTACAACGGAACGCCTGGCATTGCCATGCCCCTGACTCCACAAACCACCCCTGAGCAAAAGAAAACGAAAATTCAAGGGATACAGAGACACACCCCTGATTACGTCGGAGAGCAGCCCACACCAAGCTCGGTGGGAGGGTACACCGCCGTCTTGGAACCTCCGATACATCCCGGACACCCCATCGAGGAAGAAGAAACACCCCCACAGTCTCCACCGCAGTACTATTCACCGTCTGACTTACTCTCTGAGCCGTCACCACAGCAAAGGAGGGAGCAGGTTCACGTGTCAACCCTCCGATCACCTCCAAGGCTTTCTGGCGTAGCTCCAAGCCAAAGTCCTCCTGGGTCAGAGCGAGAGACTCGGTACCACAATGTCTGGCGAATCAATCCATATCAACCTGACTTCCCGCTCCCAGATCGTCCACCCGACTACGTGGATATCCAAACCCTGGGCCAAGCAGGTTTCACCGGGACCCCACTTCAAAAGATGCCGCAAGGGCAGCTTCCAGCGGGGCCTAGGAACCATCCGGAAACTGACTTGGCCCCCAACCCGTATGCAAGAACCACTGGGCCCGGCAGCGGTGACTGGATCGTCAACATCCCACCCTCGCCGTCTGCGGCATACGTTCCTGGGGAGCACAAGACCCGCCGCCCGAGGCCACGGAGCAGGAGCAGGACGGTCACCGAGCGGTATGCAAGTCGGAGTGACATGAGGCGACATGAGTGGGACGCGCCGCCGGTCATTGAGAGAGCACTCCATGCGGCGTCCGTCAGTATGATCCAGGGACTGAACGTGCCGACCGAAGTCTACCGTGGATTACGCGACATCTACTACCCTGCCCCCGGACGGCCCAACATCATCAAAGCCTACCCCATACGAAGACGTCTTCCACTCCGGTAACGCTCTTTGTTTCCCAGACGCACAAACCTTTCCCATTGACGATGAAAATAGGATCTTCTTCCCCTCCCACCACGACCTGACCTCCCCCGCCCTCCTCCCCACCCTCTTCACAATTCACGGCGGCGCCTTCACTGTCGGTTCCCCAGCCGACGACGACGCCTTGAACCGCACCTTTGCCGACTCATACACCATCCTCGTCATCGCCCTCAACTACGCCAAAGCCCCTTGGGCCGCCTTCCCCGCCCCCCTCCTCGACGTCGAAGCGCTCTACCACGCCGCCCTCAACGACGACTCCCTCCCCATCGACCGCATGCGCGTCGCCCTAGCCGGCTCCGACGCAGGCGCCAACCTCGCCCTCGCCCTCGCCCAACTCCCCTCCGTCAGGTCGGGAATCGATCCCAACCCGCAACCCCACCCCTTCCCCAACAGTAGTACTACGGCTAGATCCAACCCCCCACCCACCGCGGTAATCTCCATAACGGGCATCCTCGACTTCACCACCCCCCCCGCCAGCAAACTGCCCACCCGCCCCTACAAACGCCAGCTGCGCGGCCCGCGCGGGTGGGGCCCCGCCCTCGACTGGATGGCGCGTCTGCTGCCGTCGAGCGCGTGGAGTTATATCCCGTACGGCCACGACGCGGCTGATCCGTTGCTGTCCCCCCTGTATGCTGCGCGTGCCGACCTGCCGCCGCACGTGTTTGTGATTGCTGCCGAGCTGGATTGTCTGGCGATGGAGAGCTGGGTGGCGGTTTGTCGGTGGGCGGGGAGGCGTGCGGTGCCCGGGCGGGGGGAGAGGGTTGGACGAGAGGGGGTGGCGGTTTGGAGGGGGTGTTTGGATGATGGGAGGGGGGAGGATGGGGAGAGGTTTGGGTGGTGTGAGGAGACTGGGGCTGGGGACCATGGGAGTACGAGGTGGTTGCTTGTGCCGGATGTGGTGCACGGGTTTGACTCAGCCGGGTGGAGGAGCAAGTATCTTTGGGGGGATGAGGTGGCGAGGATGGATGCTGAGATGAAGACGATTGCGTACCAGCGGGAGGTGGCCGAGTGGCTGTGGGGGGTTGTTTGGAAGGGTGACGGAAGTTGAGGGGGGTCTGTTGGCCTCCCAACACAGTCTCATAAAATCATGAGTGAACGAGAGGAATGTATGTGGAGATAACTAAGGAAGTAAATCCATGATCGCCCTGTTATCACCGTAGTGCCGTCTGAGGTATAAAGATATTGCCTGGTACTCAACGGTGGCGCGGTGCCACATCCACCAGACGCAGGAGCGGCCTTTTTCATACCATATGGCCAGGATCAGCAGGGCGACAGGGTCCCGTTCACGGAGCAACGTCCGGAATTTGCCCTGCATTTTGGTGGCAAAACTGAGAACTTGGGACCTCGCAGTCTTTCCAGGCTTCGTGTGAAAAAGGGGAGCGAGGGTCCATACCGCCGTGTAGTAAGGGTTGTTTGTTGCCGATGAAGAAGCGGTGATGTGGCAGAGGTGTAGCAGCGCCGGTGGGGCTCCTTCAATAGGCGCCGCCAGCAATGGCGTGTACATGATATGGTATTCCTTTGCCATACTCTGAAATAGACTCCCAGGCTGCAAGGGGTTGGCAAGCTCCCAGATGGCCATCTTGGCTTCGGTCATACGCAGCCATCCCAAGTCATAGGGTTCGGATTTCAGGGGCCAGGTCTCTTCCGGTGTTGCTGGAACATTGGAGCAGAAGGCCACAATCCCCAGGTAGGTAGCAGTCATCCACAGTGTGTCTCTGTCTTTGAGAGGGATGGGGCCCGACAGCTTTTGGTTGAAAAGACTTGCGCCTTGGGATGTGTGGTAAGCCTCGCGCCGCGTGGGATCAGTGATAGCGGCGCTACCACCCTGGTAGCGGTCGTGGATGGCCCTGACAGCCAGGATGGCATGCATCAGGTATGGATTCTATGTAGAATGAGTTCGTTATTAAGCTGCGTGTTCCTAGTGGTGGCACAGGATGGGGCTTGGATTTGGACGTACCGAAAAGGCTTGTTCCAGCACATCCTTCTGATCAAGGTCCAAGACGGTCACAGCAGTCTGTGCCCCAAATCTCGTTAACGACGTGATGCCTTGGCCATCCAGCTCAAGCAATTCCGTCCCGTCGGTGCTGACCTGGGCCACTGTGATGACCTCTTTCTGCATATGCAGGTCAACGGCATCGTGGTCCGAGTGGTAGTTGCACAGGACGCCATAAGAGCGGCAGCTCTTGCATTCGGGCCTAGTCTCGTCACACTTGTAGCTCGTCAGAGATAACCATTTTCCTTGAACTTCCAATGCAGCATCTTGCTTGCCTTGACTCTCCGCAACTTGCAATTACTGCATCCACGGCGCGATTTTCTATGGAACTTGCGCTTTCGGGAAGGGTCCGTTGATGATACTGCCATGCTGCTTTGAAATACGAGGCCTGTGTCGTTCGAGCGGGGCGCTGTGAACAGCAGGCTGACACAAGCTGTGACAAGCACGAGAGCAGGATGGCCGAGGATGGCCGATCGGCGGTGAGTGACCTGGTGAAATGTGAAATGGCTGACGACAAAAGCCGATAACCCCGACTCGTTCAACCCTTGTCTGCCTAGCCAACTAACCGAAACTCGCCTAGCTCTCTCGAATCCCCATTCCGCTTGTTCCCGAATTGAGCCCGAGGCGGAGTGCACTCAGCGCAGCGACGTCGACGACAAACGAAACCCAAGACTCACTGCAAGTTTCAACGAGGCCATCCCTGATGCTCTTATACGGAGTCATACCTGCAACTACCACTTACCTTTGAGCTCCTCTGGGGGTCTAAACCTAGCTGATAAATCATGGTACTTACTAGGTTGCATCATGAACCTTCCGCCGCCTTGACAAGTGACCATATGGAATGCATGGATTCGTTTCGGCTTTCCCGTTTCGTTTATCGGCCACAATTCCTAAGCTCGTTCCTGGTGGTTTGGCGAGGTAGAGTCCCGCCAGAAGCTACCAGTCCCCGTCAAGGGTACGTTGGTAGGCACTTCTTCGGTGGTGAGCTCTTGCGTCAAGAGCAACTAACCAAGGACGCCGTTCTCCCCAGACCTGGCATCCATATCAATGAAAGTCTCGACGACAGTTAACACATACGACCATATCTGCTAGAAAACACGGGATCCCGTCCGCTCTCCCCTAGTTAACCTCGCAAGAGCCCGAGTAGTAGTTGGGTCGGTGACGACCAGCGAATGCCGGGTGTTGTATGTTTTTCCCTTCTCGCTCATCATTTTTGCCCCTTGCATCCATTCTTAGCGCACGTCTACCTCTTTTCCTGGTCGTCAAGTTAACGAAAAGCAGCGGCAGGACGGCTTGCGTTCGGGGGTCTTCACGCGAGAGGGTCAGCGATACCTGACGGCTTGTTGCCTAACTCAACACAACAACAAAGAAGTCAACGTTGGCATTTCTTTCCGTCTCTCGCTAAGTGCTGGTAACAATTGGTGCATAAATCTGGGGCAGTGCGGGAATTAAGTGCTGACAGTCGGCTCCAGGGTCGTGTCTTACTCAGCCGCTGTTTGGAATCAGGACGCCAGGTTTCGGGCTAGCCACTTGTATCTCAGTCACTCGGTTCACGGCTGCCATTGGCTCGGGGAGTTATTGACGACCGGGATATCTTCTCCCAAAAGTGTCTGCCTTGTGCAATGCGCTGCAAATTCCCAGCCCCAAGAGAAAGGCACCCGAAAAGCATCCGATACGTGTTAGCGCTCGCTCAAGCCATTCCCGTTGAGGTATCAATTCTCGAGGCAATGTCTCGCGGCCCAGATATCCGGAGATCGGGTAGCATCGAGGTCAAAGCAAGTCCTGAAAACAATGCCAACAGCAACGAATAGTTCTGTCGGGCTCGTAAATCACAGCCTCCTTTCCATGACAGCCCCTTACCCAGGATCGGGTGGCCAAGCGAGAACGAGCCATGGTGACAGTGATGGTATGGATTTGGAATTTCTCTTCTTCGAGTCTGGTAGCTATAAGACTCCGACTGCAAGAATCGACAAGACAGGCTCGACAGGAGACTCCGGCTTTCAGCCTGCAGAATAACCATCCCCAATCTCCAACCAAACGGCACGCTTGCCGCGTAACTCCAGCTAGCCAGGCTCTCCCGTCTCAACAACGTCAACATGCTTTTGGCTTTGACCGCCCTGCTGGGCAGCCTCGTGGCCACCAACGCCGCTGCGACTGCCTCAACAACGAAACGACCCTGTTCCGACATCGAAGCCCCCGACGTTCCCGGCGCGAAGATCGTGTCCATCATAAGCACCGAGCTTGTGGACTTCACCGTTCCCGCCGTCCGCCCAATTCTAAACCAAGACGTTACGGGCATCAACGTCTGCCAGGTCCTCGTGACGCTCACGCACCCCGGCGCCAACGACACTGTCAACGTCCAAGTATGGCTGCCCCTTGAAAACTGGACCGGCCGGTTCCTCGCAGCAGGAGGCAGCGCTTGGGCTGCCGGTCTGGGCCCCCTCTCGATCGCCCCCTACGCCGTCAAGGGCTTTGCTGCCGCTTCCACCGATGCCGGTCTTACCGGCGAAATACTCGATCCCAGCCCGTGGGCGCTGAAGCCCGATGGCACCGTCAACACCGAGCTGCTCACGAACTTTGCGTCCCGCTCGATCCACGACATGGTTGTTGTTGGCAAGGCCGTCTCCAAGTCGTACTACAACAAGGGCCCCGATTTCTCGTACTGGGAGGGCTGCTCGACCGGCGGCCGGCAAGGGCTGGTTGCTGCGCAAAAATACCCCGAGGACTTTGACGGTATCGTTGCGGGCTCCCCTGCGACGTACTGGACCAAGTATGTCATTGCCGAGTTGTGGCCGCAGGTCGTCATGAACGAGGTGGGCTACTACCCAGCGGCCTGCGAGTTCACGGCGGTCCGCGAGGACGTTGTTGCTACATGCGATGAACTCGACGGAGTCAAGGACGGCGTTATCTCCAACCTCGCCCGCTGCAAGTATGACCCTTCGAGACTGCTGGGTAAGAGCATCGACTGCAACGGCACCCAAGTCACCATCAATGACAAGCTTGTCTCGATTGTGAAGAAGATTTGGGAGGGGCCCAAGACAGCTTCCGGATCGCCGCTCTGGTATGCCCTCACTGTTGGGGCCCCGCTGGACACCCTCGCTGGTATCCAGGACGTTAATGGCACCGACCGCATCGGTGCCCCCTTTCCCGTCGCCCGGGACTGGGCCAGACTTTGGGTCAAGCAGAACCCCAACTTCGACTTTGCCGCTCTCGACTCTGCTGGCCTGCGGGAGCTCTTTGCCGAGTCGGTCAAGAAGTTCAACAGCGTCATCGACTCATCGGACCCGGACCTCTCTGGCTTCCGCAAAGCAGGCGGCAAGCTCCTTGTTTGGCATGGCGAGGCAGACCATATCATCTTCCCCCAAGATTCGATTCGGTACCTCCAAGAGGTCAGGAAATCGACTGGGCATAACGTCAAGGACTTCTTCCGACTTTTCATTGCACCAGGAGTCGACCATTGCGCACTTGGATCCATTGACGGTGCTGGGCCAACCGATGCCCTTGGCTCCATCATCGATTGGGTTGAGAACAAGAAGGCGCCAAAGGAACTCGCTGCTGCGACCCTGCCCACGGCCAAAACTCAGTTCACTCGGAAGCTGTGCGCCTACCCCTTGGTTGCGAAGTATGACGGACACGGGGACCCCAGCGTCGCTGCCAGCTACCACTGTGCGAAGTGCTTGTAACATAGCACCCTGGGATTGTGTTCTTCGCTATTAGACCATTACCTACACAACTGGACTTTCCTCTATTCCTAGGGGAAAGAGGTTGTGATGGTTGTGATGGGGAACTGTCTTCGGATGTGCCAGCAAGGACTTGATCGACGGGGTCGACATCCATTACCATGTATTGTATAATATTTACTTGTTTAGATTCGGTGGTGTTGAGCCAATAGCTTCTTCAGTTGTCATAGACATCCCATAACTACATCCACACAGTTGTTCCCTGCCTCGGCGCGAGTACGAGATGTGGCATTGAATTTGCCAAGTCCATGCGGACGAACGCATGTTGGGATTTTTGTTCTTCAGCCCCCAACTAACGTATTTGATAAGCGAGCGAGACATATAAGCGAGCGAGACAGTTAGGTATTTTTCTGCAGGGGGGGGAAGGAAAAAGCACTTCAAAATTGTTAGAGTGCACTAACAATTTTCAGGTACTTTCTTCGTCTACCACCTGCAGAAAAATACCTAACTGTCTCGCTCGCTTATCAAACACGTTATACGTTTTTGGTACGCAATTTCCGGGTTCGATGCTCAGCCACAAAACGCGAGACCTACCCCTACCAATTAACCATGGATTTCTTGATGACAGCTGTCAAACTGCAGGACCACAGGATTTCCAGATTTATCAACCACTCACGCCTCCGGGACGCCACCATTGCTCTCTGTTGCGTCTAACATGACATGCTGACTGGACGCAGCCGAAATGGAAATGGCGAGTAAGACGATGAATGAGACGCCAGCTTTCACCAACAGAGAAATACACAATGCAGAAGACGTTGATTTGGACCAAACCAAGCCCAAGCTCTATCCCAAGGGGTGGAGACTCCATGCACTCACAGCCGGGTAAGCCCCTTGGCCTCTATTCACTAACTTGCTTCACGGACTAATACCATGATGTCCGAGTGTAGCCTCTGCCTCAGCATGCTCCTTTCCACGCTGGAGACTACAATTGTGAGCACATCACTAGTCTCAATAGTCAACGATCTGCAGGGGTTCAGCCAAGCAGGCTGGGTTGTGACGGCGTATTTTCTGACTTACACCGGTGAGTCCAACAAACCCTTGATGTGGACTGAGTTGTGGTTTCCATCAAACCGTAAACAAACTCACAATTCGGGATTCTCTCCAGGCTTCCTCGTGATCTATGCCAAGCTCAGCGATATCTTTGGCACAAAGCTCTTGATCCTCTGCGCCGTGACGCTATTTGCCGTTTTCTCAATCGCATGTGGTGTCTGCAACACCATGTTGCAGCTGTATGTGTTATCTCGCTGCTCCCCAACCTTCAGTCACGAGTGTTGACAAATTTAGCATCATCTTCCGCGCTATCCAAGGTATTGGTGGCTCCGGAATCTACTCTCTTGTCACCGTCATGACGCCACTCATGGTCCCTCCGGCGAAGTATCCAACCTACGTCGCCATCATCTCGTCCGTGTTTGCCATCTCGAGCGTACTAGGACCGCTCCTTGGTGGCGCCATATCTGACCATACCACTTGGAGATGGGTGTTCTGGCTCAAGTACGTCCATCTTCCCAGAGTTGAAGCGTTCAATGCCCTAACACTACCGCTTCAACAGTGGCCCTGGGGGAGCATTAGCTCTTGTTCTTCTCACCATCTCGATCCCGTTCAGTTTCCCTTACCCCGGCCCCGCCCGTTTCTTCAGCACGCTTGTTTCGGAGAAGGCGTGGAAGAGGGTAGACTACCTTGGGGCGTTTGCCTCGCTGGCAGCCTCCATCTTGCTCGTGTTTGCCCTAGAGCAGGCAGGTGTGGAGTATCCGTGGAAAAGCGCACCGATCATCGTGTCTTTTGTGCTCTCTGGGATTTTCTGGATCGTGTTTGTTGTGTGGGAAAGGGGCCTCTCCTTGAAGAACAGCGTTTGTGAGCCCATGTTTCCTTGGAGCCTTGCTTGCAATAGGTTTGTCTTGGGGTTGCTTTTGTGAGTATCCCCAATCGCTGTTCCAGCGCCGTACCGTGCTTGCTAACCAGCATGTTGGTAGAAACGCATTCCTGACAGGCTTCCCCTTCATGTCGGCGATCATCACCATCCCGCAGCGCTTCCAGGTCGTCAATGGAACAACTGCCGTGGATGCTGGCATCCGCATGTTGCCACTTCTCCTTTGCTCCCCAATTGCAACGATCCTGGCGAGCCTGCTGCTTTCCAAACTCAGACTTGCTCCCCTGTATGTGCTACTTGCCGGCTGTAGTCTTCAAACACTCGGCGTCGGCCTCTTCAGCTCCCTCGACTCCTCCGACCTTAACGTGCCGGCGTTTCAATACGGATACCAAGTCATCATGGGCTGTGGGTTTGGCCTCAATCTCAGCACCGTTTTGATGATGGTGCCGCTGGTGGTGAAACAGAGAGATATGCGTGAGGAATTGACCCCTTAACCACTTCCCTGCAATGGTAAGCTGACCGAGTTTGCCGTCAGCTGTCACAATGGGTGCTGCAACGCAAATCCGAGTCCTTGGCGGGACGATCGGCCTCGCGATATGCTCCGCCCTCCTGAGCAATCACGTCGCAAGTCAGATTTCGTTCTTGACCCCCGACCAACAGGCAGCACTACTCCAATCTTCTCAGAACATCCGACGCTTGCCGTTGGAATTACAGGTTCGGATCAGACAGGTGTATGCGACGGGATATAACCAGCAGATGAGGGTCATGCTCTACTTTTGCATAGCATCTCTAGTTTCTCTTAGCTTTCTTGTTGAGTGGCCTCCAAGAAGGTTGCAGACTACCGAAGATGGGGAGATTGCAGCTCCCAGAAAGTGATAGTGGGAATGATAGGTAGCCAAGCAAGTCTCAGACGAGCCGGAATCTTCGAGCATCAGCATCTTGGTTACCAAGATCCAGTTCCCCATCCATCGCCCCATGAACATAAGCTTCACCCAACAACCGCCAAACCTCTCCGTTGTCATGGCCAGCGGCCTGTGCGGAGAGCGCTGGTGAGTCGCTGATAACCACAGCTTCATGCCTCCTAATGACATATGGGCAATGACTCCCACTGGGAATAAACACAGTATCTCCCTCCGCTGTTGGTCCAGGACACAAGCCGATGTAGCCTTTGGAAGACAAAAACGGCCGGCTCGACCATAACGTCAGCAGCGTGTTCCGGTACGAAAGGTACCACGCACCCAAGGACCCAGGGCCTGATGGGGAGAAGGCCTTGGCGATGGGTTCCATTTTCGCAAATGATTCCTCAGCAACCGGAGTGGTGGTAGCCCGGACATGCGTTTGCAGGTCGTTCCCGACCCTATCGGCTACCAGGATGCGCCAACGAGCAGCTGACTTCTCGGCTTGCGAGTAGAGTTTACTCAGTGATAGAAACCGATCTATCTCCACGATGCGGAGCCTTGCCGATTCCCAGTTGAAGTCGTCATCGAGATTGGAAGCCCACTCTGATCCGACCTCCTGAATGGTGTCCACGATGAAGCCCCGCAAGGAGAGAATCGTGTCATCTCCCGCGTCGTCATAGAGCTGTACGTCGGTCCCCTTTGCAGCATCAAAGAGCTGCGAGGAGTCGCCGCTCTTGTAGCCCAGCCAGGGTGGCCGTTGCTGCTGTGTCCAGTCGGTAGCCCATGAAGGCAGCGTTGGGCTCCGGCAGCGGCAGAGACTCAGGAGGTCCAAATTCCCCTGACTGTAGAAGTGACGCGCAAGACCCGTGCAAATATGCTGCCAGGATTGCCTAGGGGTGAGTATGCCATCCAGTATCTCTCCGTCACTCGCCAAGCCCCTGATCGCCCTAATCTTGTCCTCCGGATCCCTGCAATCCAGAGGATTCGCCGAGTGCGCGACATATAACATCATGAGCAACCCCTTTAAGCTTCGGTTCAAGTCCCCTTGAAGGTGCTTCTTCCTGACTCCTAACGTCTGCGCAGCGCGGGCGCTGTACGGCCTCGGGGTCATACCCGTCCTCCTGATAAACAACCCGAGCCCCAACAACGTCTTCACAACACTCTTTGCTTCCCCAACCGCCTTCCCCTCTCTTAGAATCCACAATGCCAAAAACAGATGAGCGGCCCACAGCCGCTCCCAACTGATCCTCCCATCACCACACGCAAAAGTGACCGCCCCCTCCCGGTCCGGCGGCACGCAAATCTCCTGAATAACCCACGCCCGCGCAAACCAAGGCCGATGAAACAGATCCAGCGCTACATTCCCGTCCAGCCCGGGCCGCCCAAACAGAATACCTCCCCGCTCGCGATCCATAATCCGCTCCAGTGCCACCCTAACCTCCACCTTCCTCTCCCGCTGCTCACACCCCTCAAAGCAAGGCCATTTCCCCAGATCGGGCTCGCGGAAGAGCATGGCCCCCGCGGCCAGCACCTTCCCACCGATGCGATCCATCTGGCGGATCACCGTATCCGTTCTGGCGTCGCTTACCCCGAGAAAAACGAGAACCTGTTTCGCCTGGCGGTAGACATCTGCCATGCAAGCGATCTGGGTGAGCTTTTCGGCCTCGTCGGATTGGTTGATGCAGACTGCGTCGACCCAGACGGGAAGGGTTCGGAGTTCATTCTTGGCGAGGTGGGTGAGGGCGGAGTGGAGGTTGGGAGTGACGGGGCAGGGGTGGTTGTTGATCAGGATGGAGAGGGGGTTGGTTTCGGCGCCCCAGACGTACGAGAGGGCTATGTAAGGTGTAGGGGTGGTGGGCGGTTCGGATGGCGGTGATGGGGAGAGGGTGGTCTTGTGGAGGGTGAAGCTGAGGGGAAGGCTTGGGTCGGATGTGGCGGGAGGAGTAAGGGAGAGGAGGCGGATCTCACCGGCGGCGAGGCGGGTGGTGTATTGGAAGGGGGCGGGTCCCGTCATTTCGTTGCTGGGTGGCAATCCGAATCTCGTGACGGACACTGGAGGGATGGGATAAGTGCACCAGGGACTGGAACTTGCAACAAAATGGTGCAAAACGATAGGACTTGGGGAGAAAGAGGAGGGTAGAAGATGAGGGGTAAGCAGGCCACACTGTCCTAAGCATCAACCGCGAAGGCTGGCAAATAGCAGACTCAGCCGCAATATGCCAAGTCCGACATTGCCAGTGCTGGCTTGATCGGATCATCCACCTCTGTCAGCTAGCATAACGTACATGATAAGCGAGTGGCCCAGACAAGCGAGTGGCCCACTTTCTCCGCAATGCGACACCTTCATCTTCAACAACTATTTCCTCTACTATCAATGATGCCTTCTACAAACGAAGCCAGGATAACGTACTTTATCAGTGAGTGGCCCATATCAGTGAGTGGCCCACTTTCAACGCGACGCGACACCTTTTGCA
>MU854598.1:0-33252 GCA_033296685.1 Parachaetomium inaequale | reverse complement strand
AGTCCAGCCTTACATGCATAGTTTTCCTTTGTAATTAGTTGTAGAAGGTCCGGCAAGCCCTCGAGCATAGCGGTATAGGAATAATAATAATATATAATAATATACTTTTTCTATTTATAATATATTATAAGATAGGCTTATAATATTAAATAGATTTATAATAATATATATTTTATATTTAAGAATTTTTTTTAATAGGATAATCTTTTTATTTAAAATAATAACTATTATTATTTTAAAATATAAAATACTACTTTCTTTAAATTTATCTCCTTTTAATAAATATAACTTACTTTTAAAAGATTTTTTCTCAATTAGATTACCTTATATATGAATATATTTTTCTAGCCCAAAATGGACATGTGAGCATTTTCCATTCAACATGGATTTCCACCTCCAAAATGGCTGTGGAGACCATTTTGGTGCTTGGTGGGGGCGCCCTATGGTATGTCGCACCGCTCCGCGCACAGTGTGCAGTGGTAATGTCTCTTTCTCGCCCCGAGTCCAAGACAAGCTCCTACAATTCCATTCTCCTTATTCGTACACTTGTGATCTCTTGGTGCAGTGCATCAACCTCAAGACACTAATACAAAAGCATCATCCAGATGATTCAAGCCATTCAGCATTACAGTATGGGTATCTAACTACTTGTGCCATGCAAACCACCGCATCCCCTCCCAAATGCCTTCCCCCCAACCAAACTTCCCTACCCCAACCGGTGACCCCCCCTTTCCCAGGTAGCACGAAAAAGAAACCCCCTCAAAAAAACTCACTCAATCCTCCTCTCGCGGTACCCAACCCCCTTCACCCGGACCCTCAGCGCCAGCGAACTCAGCACCACACTAATACTGCTCAGCGCCATCGCCAGGCTGGCCCACACAGGGTCCAACCTGACATGCTGCCCGCCGCTCGTGATGATGGGGTAGAACGCGCCGGCGGCCACGGGCAGCGCGACACAGTTATACACGACAGCCCACCCGAAATTGAACTTGATGCGCCGGAACACGACGGCCGACAGGTCCAGCAGGTCGACGACGGAGCGCAGGTCGCTCTTGACCAGCACGAAATCGGCGCTGCTGATGGCCACGTCGGCGCCGGAGCCGATCGCGACGCCGACGTCGGCTGTTGCGAGAGCGGGCGAGTCGTTGATGCCGTCGCCGACCATGGCGACCATGGCGCGCTTCGTCGAGGATTCGGTGGTGGTGGTGTTTCCGCTGCCGCTGACGCGCGCCTTGAGCGTCGACTGGAGGTACTTGATTTTATCGGCCTTGCCCGTCGGCAGCACGCCCGCGATGACCTGGTCTGAGGGGATGCCCAGCTGGGAGGCGACGGCGGCCGCCGTGGTGGGGTTGTCGCCTGAGAGCATCCACACGCGGGTGCCGCGGGATTGGAGGGCGTGGATGATGCGCGGGGCTTCGGGGCGGATGGGGTCCGAGATGGAGAGCGCGGCCGCGAGGGTCCATTGCCCGTCGTCGTCGGAGTTCTCGAGGAGGGGGCGGGTGGCGACGAGGGCGACGGATTTGGCTTCCGACTTCCAGCGCTGGAGGGTGGCGGTTGTCGTAGCGGGGATGGGCACCGAGAAGTCGGCCATGAAGGACTCGTTGCCGACGGCGAGGTCGAAGGATAGGTCGGGGGTGGTGCCGCGGTGGACGGCTCTCATGCCCTTGCCGGGGACCTCCTGGAGATTGTCGATGGTGGCTCTGGAGGTGGTGTGGGCGGCGCAGAAGGAGACGATGGCCTTGGCGATGGGGTGGCTGCTGTTCTCCTCCACTGCTTTTAGGGCTGCGAGGAGGGCGTCCTTTTGGGCCGTGTCCTCGGGGAAGATCTCCGAGTCGGTGATGCTCGGCTCGCCGCCCATGGTCAAGGTTCCCGTCTTGTCAAAGACGACGCAGTCGATTCTGCTGGCCTTCTCAAACGCCTCGCCACCGCCTTTCGCCAGGATGCCGTGCTTCGCCGCGAGGCCGCTGCCGACAAAGATGGCCGTCGGGGCTGCGAGAGCGAGCCCACAGGGGCAGGCCACGACGAAAACCGAAATGGCAAACTGCAGCGAAAACGCAACCCAACCGCCCGACGTGACATCCAGGTAGTGCCCGGGGATACGGCCACTGAGCCCCAGCGAGAGCCAGATAATCCAAGTAAGGACGGCAATAAAAGTAACAACCGGGACAAAGTACGACGTCAGCAGATCGGCGACCTGCTCGATGGGCGCGCGCTTGGTCTGGCCCTCGCGGACGACATGGACGATCTGGTCCAGCAGCGACGACCCGGCGACGCCCGTGATGCGCACCAGCAGCGAAGCGTCCTTATTAACCGTCCCGGCAAACACCTCGTCCCCGGCCACCTTTTTCACCAGCCGCGACTCGCCCGTCAGGCTGGACTCGTCAAAGTTGCTCTCGCCCCTCACAACAACGCCATCGGCCGGCGGCGACGCGCCGTGCGTCACGCGCACCACGTCCCCAAAGTCCAGCAGGTCCGCCTTGACGACCACGTCCGCCTCCTTGTCGGTCCCGTACCCCTCCACCAGGATCGCCGTCGTCGGCCGCAGCTTGCCCAGCATCTCGACCGCGTCCCCAGTTTTCGACTTGCTGTAACTCTCAATCAACCGGCCCAGCAACAAGAAGAACGTCAAAAACACAACCGAGTCAAAATAAAAATTCGAATCGTTCACCTCAGCCGGCTGGTACGCCGCGGCGGCAATCATCTGGCTGACCGACGAGATGTAGGCAATCGTGGTGCCGAGCGACATGAGCGTGTTCATGCTGCCGAAGCGGTAAAACCGCTGCAAGACGGGCACCCTGCTCCCGCGGCGCCACAGCGTGCGCAGCTCCTTGATGGCGCGCCGGTGGAACAGGTCGGCCGCAAAAAAGTACACGGGCGTCGCCATGATGAAGAGCGCCACCTGCGCGCGGCTGATGCCCGACGTCCACCCGGACATGAGGAAGTGCTTGGCTGGGTTGTGGTCTGGGAGGAGCGACATGTAGACGATGCCGATGATGAGGGAGGGGATGCAGACGGCGCCGGTGAAGATGACGCGGAACAGGATTTGGAGGCGGTGTTTGCGCTGGATTTGTTTGGAGCGCTCTTCGAGGGAGGGCGGGTGGTAGATGGTGGCGGTGAAGCCCGGGTCGCTGGCCTCGATAGCGGCGAGGATGTGGCGGATGGTGAAGGAGGGTGCGTCGGGGGTGTAGGTGAGTTTGAGGATGGGGCGTTGGCGGGTGGGCGGGGTGGTGACGGTGAGGTGGCGCCGGAAGCCGGCGAGGCTTCTGGTTACGCGGTCCGGGCAGTGCTCGCAGTAGAGGCCGTCGATGCGGATCTCGACTGTCCGCTCGTGGTTCTCGGCGGTTTCTTGGGCGAGGCTGATCACCGCGTCGAGGGTGGCGTCGTAGCCGAGGTCTTCGATCGCTTCTACCAGCTTGTCGGCGTTGGCCCGGCCCTCGACGTCGACCGAGGCGCTGTTGGTGAGGAGGTTGACGGTGATGTCCTTGACCCAGGTCTTCTTTTTCATTTCTCGGGTGATGTTGTTGGAGCAGGAGGCGCACGTCATGCCGCCAATGGCGACGGTAACCCGCCAGGTGTCGGCGCTGTCTGGGCCCTTGTGCTTCTTCCCCTGGTTGAGATCGGTGACGGAGTCGAGCGTGGCCTCGTACCCGAGATCCTCGATGGCCTGGACCAGTTCGTCGGCCTTTCCCTTTTCCTTTACGTCCACAGTCGCGCTGTTGGCGAGGATATTGACGACGACGTCTGAGACCCAGTCGTTCTTCCGCAGGCCCTCGGTGATCATGTTGGCGCAGGCCGAGCAGGTCATGCCCCCGACGGCCAGGGTGGCTCGCCAGAGTAGTTGGGTTGGGGCGTCCATGTCGCTCTCGATGGCAATGAAGGACTTGGAGGCTGCGGTGGTCTGGGGACTTAAGCTAGTGGGCGAGCTCGAGGCCAGGTTGGCATGGTGGGACACCGTCTCCAAAACTCCCTTCTCGTCCGGTTCGGCGCCCACCACGGTGGTGCGGCACTGTTCGCAGTTTGCGAGATGGGCGCGTGTCCTTTGGGACTGCGAGGCCTGTGAGCCCGAGGGCATGAACCACCGGCTGAAAGCCGACACGGGACGGTCCATATTGGTGTTGGTGTTGGTGTTGGCGTTGGCGTTGGCGTTGCTGCTTTCGCCGTGCTGCTGACTCCCGCCAGCTTCTAGGTCCAGGTCCAGATCAGAGCCAGAGACGTCGCCGGACGAGGTCGTTATCCCGCATACTTCGAAGCCGGCTTCCTCGAGGGCCCTGCGCATCTGGCGGAGAGATGCTTCAGGGGCGTGCTCAACGGTGACGACGGAAGTGACCACGTTGGGCGACACCCACTTGACGGGCTCCCCGCAGGACTCGAGGAGGGCGCTCTTTATGGTCGACACGCAGGTGGGACAGTGTAGGTTGGCCAGCAGGAACGAGGATGAGACTGTCTCGGGTGGCCCGCCTGCTGGGGCTGGCCGGTGGCTGGAGGGTGCCATCGTCATGATAAGCACCTGGGGCTGGCTGCCCAACCCGGGCTGCCGAACCGCTGCGGAGCTGAGCAGAGCAAGCAAGCAAGCAAGGCCGGGGGGACTTCGGCTGCCTGGTGCCGAACGCAGCAGAGGTGTGTGTGTGTGCGACCTGGGTGATTGGCGATGTCAGTCGGACGTGACACGGCGGGTGTAGATTAACGGTTGCCGTTCTAGGAAATGCGGACCTCTGGAGCAGACCGCGCCGGGATATAGGCTGAAGTAGCCGATCTGGGCGCCGTGTGCCGTTTGCTCGTGTAAGAGACTGCAGGTAAGGGTGAGATGCACAGAACAGGAATGGAAGTAAGCAAGATGGAATTTATTAATGAAGACCCGAGGGCAAACAAGCACGGCAGGGAGCAAACGGGCGGCGACTGACCTGTCTCATATACAACGGCTGCAGCCGCTGTCGAACGCCGTCGAGGGAGAGAGAGTCTGCTGTGTTTGTCGCAATCCCAGAATTATTCAGCACCGTGGCTTTCACGCACAATTCACGCAGTTGAGTGGTTGGCTGCCAAGAGGTCTGGCTCCGTGATGGTTTTGGAATTTGCCTGCAGGTGCCGTGTAGCGTGTGTTGCGGGTTGCGCTAAAAGTGTTGAATTGGGCCCATCTGTTCCTTCCACGGCAGAATGCTCACTCGTTGGTTCAGTTCCCCAGGTTTCGATCTCGTTCGGGATTTGGATCTGGGGAACCGGCATGCGCCCGTTCCGCCCTGCCCAAGGAAGGCACATGCATCCGGGCCTGGGCCTTCTTTGTCCCAACTCGGTACGCGCCAGACCGGCCAAGTCACGTCAACAGCAACATCAATAAAATAAAAATAAACGACCACTGGAGACCTGGATTAACAAACTTGGAGTAGGAATGCCGTCAGGCTCCCTCGTGTGCAGGTTTGATGCCAAGATGGACGCATCATAGGTGCGAAGTACCGACTCATAGCCCATCGATGGTGGCAAGCCAGATCATTGGCCCAAGCCGCGGCGCACAAAAGCCGCAGCCGGTTCTACATCCCATGACCCATGACGCATCAGCGGCTGCCCAGTCAAAGCCCCGCATTCTCACCTCCCGTGGCGGGCTGACGGCAGTTGGTGCCAAATCAAAAATTACAATCTTCGGAGCCGGATGGATTCGGCCGGCTTCCTCATGGTTCCGCTGGCACCGGGGCCGGCCTGGCCCACTTCGCCGCTTCTCTGGCCCGGTGACTGTGTCCACCTCTCCGGCTTGGCACGAACTCGGCGTGGCCGGCCAAGCTTGGGTGCTGACAAACCAAAAGATCGAAATGAGGGAGATGGTGGAGGAATACGTCCATGTTGCACTTTTCACTTCATGCCGAGAACCCGGAAACCAATTCATTGGAGACGGCTGTCTTGGCTGCTGCGTGACAAAGTTTATGTTGTGTTGCGACAATTGTGCGCCGTGGCAGGCAAAATACCCGAATGTCCCCACCTTCGGAGAAAAGGGTCCCTGCACCCCGGCGAGTCGCTAAAATGTTTGTCCATTGTACATGTACAAGTAGAATGCCGATAAGGACCCTTCAATTCAAGTCAAGGCGAGAATGTGTTTTGTTTGCAGGTTGGTGCTATACTGTGCAAGGTTGTGTTTGCTGGCAGGAGAGTTGTTTGAGTGACGTGCAGGAATACAGTCGCCCCCTTCCAGGTTGTTTGTTCGTTAGCGCCTGACCTTGGAGAAGGGGTCTCGCTCGAGACTCGGATTCTAAATTTCTAATCGGTCAGGACGAGGCCCAGTTTTCTAAAATAAAATAAAAGAAGATGAAAAAAGGAAGCAGGAAAATTGAGAGAAATTTATATTATTACTTTCTCTTTTCTTTTCTATTACCTCTTTTTTTTCCTTTATTTTTCTTCTGTTCTAACTTTAAAGTATCACGCTAACAAACAAACAAGGGCACAACATCGACGACGGCATTGAATCGTGTGACAGCGTACAAACAATGGATCAAGACACGCAAGGAACGGCGACACAGATCTGGCATGTCCTCAGCATGGCATCATTGTAACCTGTCAGTCACAGGCAACAGACTCATCGACCACGAAATAGCCCGGTGGCATCGAGTTCAGCAAGCCCTCGATGAAAGAGCAAGATGAAAAAGCTCAAAAGGCCAATCAATTCCCGCCAGGCACCGGAATCGGAGCAAGCCACGTGCTCCACCACGTGGCTGCTGACAAACTCAGCCCTCAAAATCAGTGACCCCCACAAAATGTCCAGATGTGGCTAGCGCCAATCACGCAATCGCCCTCAATCAACGCGACTTCGAGACGAAGGCAAACCGTTTCTGACTTTTCGGAGCAGCCCGGGGCCAGAATTTGCCATGTCCGCTGCGGCACTTTATGGAGACGCCGCGCGGGTGGCATGGGAGCGCGGCCGGACAAAAAGGTAGGATGAACGTCTCCTTTTGTGATTTTTCTCCCGCAGCACTCTTTTCCTGCGGTTCCATTTCAGCATTTCCCGCTGGCGCAGTCGTTTCTCTCCGTTTTTGCAGTCCGCGAGCGCTTCGAGGCAGCCCCGGGCCCCCTTTTGTGCCTGTTGCCTCGCTACTTTGCGACCGGCCGAGTCCCTGCTCTTGAAGAAGCCTTCAAGGGCCCATCCGCCGCTGCCATTGGACACCACGGCACGCTGCCCACGATGCAATTGAAGCACGAGGTGACCACGGGCGGCACTGTGCCGGTCCCGGAGGCCAACGCCGTCCCCGAGAACCCCGGACAGCAGATCCCGCTCGGCTCCATCTCCGGGCCGACCTACGCCACCGGCCAGCTGCTCGTCCAGCAGACGGCCTACAAGCTGTCCGACAAGATCTTCTCCTTCTCCCCGGAGACCTTCAACCTCGACCGGGCCGTCCGGGAGTGGTCGCAGGCCGACGAGAAGAACATCCACGGCGAGGCCACCACGGTGGTGCCGCTCCAGACCCGCGCCGGCGCCGGCACCTTTGCGCTGGGCTACATCTTCTCCAAGGACTTCGACCTCAGCAAGCGCCACATCCCCCAGACCCTCCTGGCCCCCTCGCTGAGCCTCCGCCACCTGCGCGCCGCCCTGGACCAGCTCTCGCTGCTCTACGGCGTGGCCAGCCCCTTTGTTGCCCACATCGCCGCTGCCGACTACTCGGCCCACGACGGCCTCGTTGCCGAGTACGAGAGCGCCCTCCAGATCGCCGAGGACCTCGGCCTGGGCCTCGTTTCCAGCGCCTCGGCCTACGAGTCGCAGCACATGTCGCTTCTCGCGACTCTCCTCGCCTCGCTGCTGCCCACCCTCCACGTCTACGACGGCCTTCGCACCGCCAGGGAGACGCTGCGGGTCGTGGATGCCCTGAGCGAGACCGCCATCGCCGACATCTACCAGAAGCTCGCTCAGGAGGCCGCCGCCCTGAACAAGAGACTGGACACCGCCGGCAAGGTTGTCGAGCTCCTGCGCTCGTTCAACGCCGAGCTCGGCACCTCGTACGCTCCCTTCGAGTACCATGGCCACGAGGCGCCGGAGCTGGTTCTCGTGGTCTTTGGCAGCGCCGAAGCCCAGCTTGCCAAGCAGGTTGTGAACACGCTCGCCGCCGAGGGCAAGAAGGTCGGCGCCATCAACGTGCGCATCTACCGCCCCTTCATCGAGGAGGCTTTCCTCGAGGCTCTCCCCGAGTCGGTGCGCCAGGTTGCCGTGCTCGGCCAGGTCCGCGACGCCGTGGCGGTGGACGACGCTTCGGTGCAGTCTGCTCTGTACGCGGACGTCCTCACCGCCGTCTCCTTCGCTGACCGCTCGTACGAGCCGGCCGTTGTTGACGTCAAGTATGCCGCGTCGACCGTCCACACGCCCAGCTCGATTGCCTCCATCCTTGACCAGCTCAGTGCCAAGGATGGACAGGGCGAGGTCCGCCTGGCCCTGCGCGCCCTCGAACAGGCCCGCCAGTACATTTTCTGGGATGTCGACGACTCGTCGGCTGTCGCTGCGCCTACGGCTCTTGGCAAGCTGCTTGCCCGCGAGGCCCCCAACAACGTCTCCATCCACGAGACCTACGACAACCTCATCCAGGGCGGTGCTGTCCGCACCGACATCCGGAGCTCTGAGAAGCCCGTCGAGGCCCCCTTCGCCATTGAGGAGGCTGATGTTGTCTTTGTCGCCGAGGAGAAGCTGCTCAAGGACATTGACGTCGTCAAGGACTCCAAGTCTGGCAGCAAGCTCGTCCTCCGGCTGCCCAACTTCAAGGAGGAGGGCCTGGAGAAGCGCATCCCTGTTGCCGTGAGGAACCAGATCCAGGCGAAAGGTCTCGAGCTCGTTGTTCTGGATTCTTCCTTCTCGCCTGCTCTGGAGAAGGACGCCGAACTCCTCGCCCAGCTTGCCTTCCTGCAGGTCGCGCGGCCCGAGATCACGCTGCCAGAGCTCGCCAAGCTTGGTGGATTTGCTCAGGGTCAAGTGGCCCCGGCCGAGTTTGCCGATGCTCTGCAGCAAGCGCTCAAGACGGTCGAGGTCCCCGCGACCTGGGCCGAGGCTTCCGAGGCCCCGGCGGCGCCCCTCAAGACGCTGAAGCCCACCAGCTTTGTGCCCTTCCAAAAGGACGAGCCGGAGCCGGCGCTCAAGCTCGACAGCTGGCAAGAGGCGGCCAAGGGCGTCGTCTTCAAGGAGGCGTACGGCACCCAGATCGACCTGCGTCCCGACCTGACGGTCAAGACGTTCACGGTCCAGGTCAAGGAGAACCGCCGGCTCACGCCCGACGCCTACGACCGCAACATCTTCCACATCGAGTTCGACCTTGGCGACTCGGGCCTCACGTACAACATCGGCGAGGCCCTCGGCATCCACGCCGACAACGACCCGCAGCAGGTGCTCGCGTTCATCGAGTCGTACGGCCTCAACCCCGACGACCTCGTGCAGGTGCCCGCGCGCGAGGACGCCGCCGTCTTCGAGACGCGCACCGTGTACCAGTCGCTCGTGCAGAACATCGACATCCTGGGCAAGCCGCCCAAGCGCTTCTTCGAGTCGCTCGCCGAGTTCGCGGCGGACGAGGCCGAGAAGAAGAAGCTCGAGTTCCTCGGCGGCAAGGACGGCGCCGACGAGTTCAAGCGCCTGTCCGAGGTCGAGACGGTCACGTACGTCGACGTGCTGCGGACGTTCCCGTCGGCGCGCCCGGCGTTTGCCGACCTCGTGCGCATCGTCGCCCCGCTCAAGCGCAGGGAGTACAGCATCGCGTCGGCGCAGGCCGTCACGCCGACGTCGGTCGCCCTCATGATCGTCGTCGTCGACTGGGTCGACACCCAAGGCCGCACGCGCTACGGCCAGGCCACGCGCTACCTGTCGGGCCTCAAACCCGGCACGGCCGTTACCGTGTCGGTCAAGCCGTCGGTCATGAAGCTCCCCACCCAGGACACCGCCCCGCTCATCATGGCCGGCCTCGGCACGGGCCTCGCGCCCTTCCGCGCGTTCGTGCAGTACCGCGCTATGCAAAAGGCGCAGGGCAAGGACATCGGCGCCATCCTGCTGTACCTCGGCAGCCGCCACCAGCGCGAGGAGTACCTCTACGGCGAGGAGTGGGAGGCTTACATGGACGCGGGCGTCATCACGCTGCTGGGCGCCGCCTTCTCGCGCGACCAGCCGCAGAAGATCTACATCCAGGACCGCATGCGCCAGACCATCGCCGACATTGTGCAGGCCTACATCCGGGACGAGGGCTCCTTCTACCTGTGCGGGCCGACCTGGCCCGTGCCCGACGTCACGGCCGTGCTGGAGGAGGCGATTGCCGTCGAGGCGAAGGAGGGCGGACGCAAGGTGGACCCGCGCAAGGAGATTGAGCGGCTGAAGGAGGATGGGCGCTATGTGCTGGAGGTGTACTAGGGGTTTAAAAGCTGGCGGTTCTTTCGTTTTTTTTGGTTTGCGTCTTGAATATACTTTTGGTCATGCCAACTTTGGTTCGTGTCGTATGTCGTGCGTGTGCGATCAACCCCTAAGGCGGTCAACATGTCGTGACAGGGTCTGCGGCGGAGGAGTGCGGAGGAGTGCGGGGGAAGCGCCACCGCCCCAATCCCGAGAATCCGGGGAGCTGCGGCAGCCTATGAGAGGCGCCGAGGGCGTCCTAAATCCGGCGCAACCCGCCGCAGCCCGCTCGGGAGTTGCTTAGCCGGAGTGTGGGGTAGCTCCCGGGATTCTACTAGTAGAGCTCGGGCGGACCGGGGGAAGGCAGTGCCTCGGTGACCGCCAGTACGGACGTTGTCCTCTTGCTTGAATCTTGCTTCATACGTCACATCACATCGAGTTTCATTCCAGACTGTACATAACAAGATCCGAGTACCCCGAGCACAGTCACCGAACTTAATCTGTGAAACCACTCTACTCCAAACCCAGCGGTCACCGTCAAGATGGGAGCAGCAATCCGCGTCCTGCCCAACGTAAGCCCCCTTCACTCACTCACCTCACAGCATGAACTGATTTGAGAGACGCAGCGGGCCGCCCGAGCAGCCAACCTCCTCCGCACCGTCCAATTCACCCACCCGCCATCCTGCCCCTGCCACAGCAACCCCAGCCACCACCACAACCACACCCCCTCCTCCACAGCAGCATCCACCGTCTCCCGCTTCGCGGCCCGCACCGCCTCCCTGTCTAGTGGCAGCCGCCGGGGCTACGCCACGCCGCGCGACGACCCGGCACAGCAAAAGGAGTACGCCTTCGAGCTGGCGGCGTCGTCGATCCGGTTCGGCCCCGGCGTCACGCGCGAGGTGGGCATGGACCTGGCGAATATGGGGGTCAAGAGGGTGTGTGTGGTGACGGACGCGACGGTGGATAAATTGGAGGCGATGCGGCAGGTCAGGGAGGCGCTGGATAAGGAGAGGGAGGGGGGGTTGGAGTATAGGGTTTATGATGGGGTGATGGTGGAGCCGAAGGATTATTCGTATGTTTTGTTTCTTTTCGGATTTGAGTTTGTGAAGGGGCTGACAGGTGGCAGGGTTAAAGAGGCCATCGCCTGGGCCAAGCCCTATGCGCCCGACGCCTTTGTCGCCGTCGGCGGCGGCTCCGTCATGGACACGGCCAAGCTGATGAACCTGTACACGTGCTACCCGGACGCCGACTTCATGGACTTTGTCAACGCGCCTCTAGGGAAAGGGCGGCCCGTCGACCGCAAGCTGAAACCGCTCATCGCGATCCCGACCACGGCGGGGACCGGCAGCGAGACCACGGGCACCGCCATCTTCGACCTCGCCTCGCGCCGCGCAAAGACGGGCGTCGCCCACCGCAACCTCAAGCCTACTTTGGGAATCTGCGACCCGCTCAACACGCGCACTATGCCTGCTGCCGTGAGGGCGGCATCGGGGTTGGATGTGCTGTGTCATTCGCTTGAGTCGTGGACGGCCATTCCGTTTCAGGAGCGCACGCCGCGGCCGACAAACCCGATCCTCAGGCCCGCGTACCAGGGCGCGAACCCGATTAGTGATATCTTCTCGCTCAACGCGCTGCGGCAGACGGTGAAATACCTGCCGCGGTCGGTGCGGGATGCAGAGGATATGGAGGCGCAGAGCGAGATGCTGCTGGCGAGTACGCTGGCCGGGGTCGGGTTTGGGAATGCGGGCGTGCATTTGTGTCATGGTGAGTTAGTTGTCTTAACCCGTCTATCTGCTGGGAAGGGATGCTGATGAGGTGTGAATAGGCATGTCGTACCCCATCTCGGGACAGAACCCCGGGTACAAGCACGCCGGGTACGAGGTCGACGCGCCCATCATCCCGCACGGCGTGTCGGTCGCCGTGTCGGCGCCGGCCGTTTTCAGGTTCACCGGCCCGTCGAACCCGGACCGCCATCTCGCGGCTGCCGAGGCGTTTGGCGTGGACATCAGCAACGTCAAGAAGGAGAGCGCGGGCGAGGTGCTGGCCGAGGCGCTGACGAAGTTCCTGGCTGATCTGGGCGACCAGCCGGCGGGGCTGAAGGAGCTGGGGTTTGGGAGAGAGCACATCGAGGAGCTGGTCGAGGGCACGATACCGCAGGCGCGGGTGCTGATGCTGGCGCCGGGGCTGGCGAAGGAGCTGGAGCAGGAGCGGGACCAGCTGAGGCGGCTGTTTGAGGATGCGCTGGAGCATTGATGGGGATCATGGGATGGATGGGTGCTATTGTGGGGTGTTGTTGGTTGCTATCAAGCTGTGTAAGTGGGAAAGTTTGAAGTGCAAACCTCACAATAGCAACAGAACAGGCAAGTGACCACAATCACGGTGGGTATGAAATGGGTTGGCAGTTCATTCAGTGAGTTCCTATCTCAAGCTTAAGGACAGGTATATAAATACACCACCCTCTCGGTTCAAGACTATGAATCTTGATCACACCTCCCTTCGCAGTCTTCGAGCAAGCCTAGAGTTTAGCTCATTCTTTGCTATCTAGCGATCTATATAGCCTTCACCAGCCTTACAAGCACCGGCATCTAGGGTCTTGGCTCCAGTCTATCACCAGGCAGTCTTCCGACCCCCTCTCATCCGATGTCCCAGTCCCCGGGCCTGGCAGCACCCAGCCAACTCGCACACAACTTGCTCCAAAATTACAACGAAAACCATTCAGACACCTCCATTGCGACTCACGACTCACGCAATTTCAACAATCTCTCCAAGCCCATCGACCAGCCCGCAATGAGGTCATCTAACGAGTCCCCGTCGCTCGAGCGATCCGATGCGGACAATGTGAACATGGCTCCCTTACCGATCGGCAGCATTGCAAATAAGAATGGCGCCAGCGGCTCTGAGTCTGGTGTCACTCTGACCGAAAATTCTCTTCTGAACGGACCTGGACACGAGAACCATGGCCGCCCGACCTCCATTCACACGGATCACTACGACGCCGACGATGAGAGAGAGGACAGTAATAATATTTTCGACGAGGACGACGATAGCTTTGACGATTGGGGGCTGCCCTACCCTCGCCGCGACCCCATGGCTTCCAGCACCCCAGAAGCGTCCTCGTCTCCCCTCGCCGGCGGGACTAGAACCCTCGGCGGGTTCATCCTTCAATCTGCTCCCGGCACCCAAGACCACTGCCCCATCGCTTGCCGCTCCCGTCACGACGCGGGCGGCCACGACGTCCGGCCGGTGAGCGGGGTGCCGCGCATCATACTCCTGCCGCGCATCGACACGGCCGAGCAGGCACGCAAGTCGGACGACGCGCTGGCGCGGGAGTATGTCGATAAGCTCGGCATTGGACGAGCACTTCCAGCGTGTCACGAACGCACAGCGTAGCGCACCCGCCGACGGACACAGCACGGGCGGCGCCGGGTCGGAGAGCGACGGGGGAGCGGACGACGACGACCAAGACAGCCAGGCCGACGACGACCAGCCAGAGTCGGAAGACCCGGCGCTCGGCGGCTCTCACACTGAGGCCCCGGCCACATCGCTCGGCGCCCCCGCCACCAAAGACGGACCGCTTTCCGGTCCCTCCCTCTTCACCACCGACACAAGCATCCCACTCGCCGCCTCGGGCCCCGAGTCCTCAGACCCTCCGCTCGGCGCCTTTCGCTTCACCCCCGCTCGCCACCCTCCCCAAGCCGATCTCATCAACACCGGCACAGACACCGACACCGGCCCGGCCCCCGCCTCGCCAGCCTCATCATCCGGTATCTCTCAGTCCTCCCTCCGCGTCTGGCTCAACATGTCCCCACCTGCTTCAACCTCCGGCCCCCTCTCCCCTTTCGGAATCCAAGACCTAGATCCCACAATCTTATACCCCCTCTCCTACCTCCTCCCCGACGCCATCACCCACAACAACACCTTCTACGACGACGACAGCGTCTACGATGACGCACCCCCCGACCACGGACTCATGTGGCGCCCTCCCGTCTGGCGTGGCCACACCCACGCGCAGGTAACCGACGCCATCTGGCTGGTCGAGCAGGAGCTGGACTGGCTGGACGAGAGATCATGGCGGGAGCTTTTGATCGGAGAGGACGAGTTTAGCGATTCTGACGCTGATGTGCAGGGGTGGGGTGCTTATCCGGAGGGGTATGGCTATGGAGAGGGGGAGGGGTACTATGACGAGTGGTATCGAGCGGATTTTGGGAATACTGAGGCGGAGACGGAGGAAGAGAGTGAGACGGGGGAGAGTGAGGTTGAGCTTTGGTGTGGTTGGGATAGTGGCGACGACGAGGTGGTTGGTTGGGACGAGGTGGAGGAGGAGCAGGACGAGGACGAGGACGAGGTGGTAGAGGAGGAGGAGGAGGGCGATGAGGTTCGGTGGGTTGGGGTTGGGGGCTGGGTGTATTTTGGGGTTTAGATACAGGATCTGCCCCGGTTCAGTTTCGAGCCCTGAGCATAGGTCCCGCCTGAGTTGTGCGAGTGGAGTTGAGGTCGAGGTTGCGGATGCTGCTGGTCACCTAGTCAGTGTCTTAAGAGAGAGGAAGCATTCGTGGGATACTACGGCCAAAAGCTTCAGCTTCTCGACCAGACAGATAAGAAGCGAGCATTTCATTATTTTACCCAAGAGCATAGCCAACGGGTTGACTCGCCTGCTTCTTTAACAGTGATGACTGAGACTCTTGAAGAGAACACCCTGCCGGTTGTCCATGGAGTATCGTGCCCTGCTTCTTCCAAACAAGTCGCTGACCACAAGCCATCAAGCACAAGGATGTCTCCCCGTCACCACAGACAGGAAGAGGCGTGGAGATGAGTCGTTAAATACTTAGTACAACACAGTCTCCTCATATCCAAATACGTATTGATACCCCATTAACATAACATGCCACATCCGCCCATCGAGCATGATGCCCCAGCTTTGTCGCCCATTCACTCATGGCAGCACTAAAACAAGCCAAGGAACCACATCCATCAAAAAGAAAGAAACTGTATATATCATCAAGTCCTCACCAAAAACCACAATCCCAACAAGGTAGGTACTATCTAACACGCCCGCATATACCCCAACTCACCACTCAACCCCCCGGCGCCGCTACCCTCACCTCCCCCCAACATTCGCAAACGCCGCCCTGACCTCAGCCCGCGGCCACTCAAACAGCACATCCCCGCCATACACATCCGTCGTGACCCTCCCGACGCGCATCTCCACGTCGCCATAAAACCGCTCACACTCCCTCGTGACCCTGTTCACCAGACTACTATTCCCCCCACCAACACCACCACCACCACCCCCCGCCCCACCACCAACACCCAACCCCCCGCCCAACCCCCCAACAGCACCCTCCTCCTCCCCAAAATGCTTCTCCACCCTCTTCCTCAACGCCTCAATCCCCTTCCTCACCTCCCGTCCATCATACCCCCCAAGCACCTTATTAAACACCGCCTTACTATTACTCGGCTGCGCGGCCACGCCGGCAGGGCTCTTCCCGCCCTGCAGCTGCGCCTCAATATTCTCGAGGTGCTCGAGCAGTTTCCCGAGCGGCCTGCGCATGACGGCGTTGAGGTACAGCCCCAAGTGCTCAGCCATCTCGCGCTGGGCAGCCTCGCGCCAGTCGTCGAGCACCTCGAGGTGGCGGGCATTGTCGACCTCCTCGAGGAAGTGGTTCATGTTCTCGATGAGGAGGATGTGGAAGTTGAGGGCTTCTTTATCTTCTGGGTCGGCGACGGCCGAGCTGGAGGTGGCCGACGACAACGGGTGGGTGGCGGTGGTGGAGCCGAGGGCGGGGTTCTCGCGGGCGATGATTTTCAGGGAGTCGAACATGGATTTGAGGAGGCGGTCGTACTCGCGGTCGACCATGCGGCGGACGGGGAGGGACGGGTCGGTGGCGGCGAGCATGTTCTCGACGGCCGTGGTGAAGTGGGGGAAGATGCGGATGAAGTGGATGACGCCCTTGCGTTTCTTGATCTTGACCTTTGTTTCTTCGATGGCGCGGATCTGGTCGTCGACGAACTTCTTGAATTTGGCTTCGAGGTTGCCGTGGAGCTTTTGGAGGACGTTGTTGAGGAAGTCCTGGTTGGACTGGCTCATGTCGGCCATCTTGCGCTCGAGCGTGGCGAGGATGCCGACGCCTTGTCTGGGGGGTGTTAGCGATGCACAGAACAGAACCGTGAGTGACTTACAGAGGATCCATGCCCAGCACCCAGTCCATCAGCTGCTGCAGACTGGACTCGAGGAACATAAAGATGGTCTCCATCGCCTTGGTGACCCGGCGCGCGAGGTCGCGGTCGGGCTCCATCAGGCGGTGCCGCTTTAGGTCGCCACCGCGGCGGTCGTGCGGCCGCGAAGCCGTGACGAGGTCCGGGAAATCAGACTGCTCGAGGGTCGTTGCATGAAAAAAGTCAACGATGAAGTTTTGCTCCATCTCCACCAGCGGCAGCAGGTCATCCAAAACACCAGCAAACACCTCGTACGGCAGTGACCTCCCGTCTGGCGTCTTGTCCGCCAGGTTCGTCCGGCTGCCGTCGCCGAGGGGTGACCGCAGACTCCTCGCCAGCGTCTGGCTGCGCTTGACAGTGAGCTTCCGCGCTGTCGTTGCAAGACCCTCCTCCTTCTTCTCCTGCTGAGACGTAAACAGCAGCTCGCTCTCGTCGCCCGTCACCTTCCTGGCGTTCTTCTTCCACGCCTCCATGGCGTCCCTGAACTCGACCTTGTAGATCGGATGGCTCCGGTCCTGGTAGATCTGCAGGATGCGGTTCCAGTTGTCGAGGTCGACGTCCCGGGCGTAGAGAACCAGGGGGCTGTACATCCACAGCAGGTCCCGGCCAGGCTCGTGGTTGCGGGCGTCGGCCTTCTTCGACAGCACCCCGTCAAGCGCCTTCTTGGTCTCGCGGAAGGATTCCGAGAACTGCCGTTCCATGAAGACGACGAGTCTGCGCATGAACTGGGAGCTCTCGGCGAGGTACATCTCCTTCTTCTCCTGCACGATGCGCATCTTGCCGTAGTCGCTGTTGAGGCCGAGCGACTGGTCGCCGTTCATGTCCTCGCTCTTGCGCGACTCGCTGTTGCCGAGTGTCGGGTCGATCTTGATCATGGCCTTGAACAGCGTGACAAGCGAGGCCTCAATTTCCTCAACGCCGGATGCTGTCTCAAGCGGCGCCACCTTGAGAGCGTCAAGGTCGGATTCGCTAATAGCACACGTCTCCAGCAGCGACTCCAGTTCTTTCTTGAGCAGCTTCTGGTTGGCGGCTTGCACTTGGAGGCCTTGGCCCTGCGCCTCAATGTATGCAATATCATCCGATAGCGTCTGCGCCTGTCAGAACACGACCAAGGATCAGAGTCAGCTAGACTTACAGATAACTCGACGCTGTACAGCGTAAGCAGGTTGTCGAGCTCGTCACACTCGCTAATGGACAGGTCGATGCCCCTCTTGATGGCCTCGACCCGCTCGTCCTCCTCCTGGAAACGGGCGAGCCAGCCGCCGGCCTGGGCTTTACTCAGTTCGCGGTCGAGGTCTGTCCGCATCTCGTCAAAGTTGCGCGCCCGCATCTTCTCGCCCGGCACCCAGCCAAAATAGTCCAGCCACTTGGCGAACTCGTTGGTGCGGTTGTCGAGCAGGGACGGATCTATGCCGAGCGTCGCCAGGTACTTGGTGTCGTTGCCTGCCACAATGGAGCGCCGGGGCTCCTCCACCGCCGGCGGTTCTTCAGCCTTCTTCTCCTTGAGGTCCTTGACCGGAGGTTGCGCGGTGATTGGTTTGATGGCGGAGTCAGATTCGGTGATTTTGACTTCCGGGATGCTCGGGACGGCGCTTCTGTCGGCTGTCTTGGGCGGTGTCTCCACGGCTGGGGTGGGCTCTGGCGGCTTTTGGACTGGCACCGGCTTGGGGGGCGCTGGAATCACACTAGTGATGCCGTCGGGCCCGTCGCTGGTCTTGTTCTGATTCTGACGCAGACGCTCTGCGGCGCCACCGGGTCTCGGCTTGAAGGCACTGGCGGCATTTGCCGCTTTCCAGAAGGCACCCGCGATTTCCCCCTTTGACTTCTTGTTGATCATGGACCTGAGGCCTGGTTTGGTCTCCACCTCGGGCTCCGGCTCGGGTGGGGTGTTGTCGACTGGAGGCGGCGTGGGAATAGGTGGTATGGCAGATGTTGGAGGGGCGGAAGGCGGCGTTAAAACGGCAGGGCTGGGCGACCTACCCGAGATGTCGGGTCTGCTCGTGTCCTTGGGCGTTGTGACCTGCTCGGCTCGGAGTGCTGGCTCATTTCGCCGACTGACCGAGTCCTTTCGCGTCGAGATTCGTTCCACGCTTCGCGGGGGCACCGTGGGTTCTCGGCGCATGCCCGGGCTCATGAGCGGCGCGGGTATTAGGTTTTTGTCAGCCTGCAATGGCCGCAGGGGGTCCATTGGAGGCCGTTTCCGCTCGGGAGGCTTTTCCTCGGATGCTGGGAGTGGCGTCGGCTCAGGGGTAGCATAGGGGGACGTCCCGTTCACCCCATTCCTCGTGCTCGGCCGCAAACTGCTTGCGTCCTCGCTTCTCGCAATCGACGAGGCCGCAACCGAGTCTTGGCTCTTGTTGCTGGACGCGAGCCTGCGCAGCGACTGGTGGTCCTGAGACGGCCGCCCCGTGTCGATGCTCTGGGCAGGAGAAGACTTTCCGTTAGGCACCAAGGGGCTGCGAGGCGCCATCCGTTCCGGGAAGCCGGGGGCCATCGTCGTCTGGGCGCTAAGGGGCGCATTGTAGCCCGAGGAAATGGAGGCATTGGCGCTGTTCGGAGCAGTGTCGAGCGGAGAGGGCCGAGGGGGTGGCCGCTCCTGTCGCCGGGGCACCTGGGCGCCGCCGAGGACCTGTTCCAGCTCGCGCTGTTCAAAGCCTGTCAGGGTGGGGTTGCGGCCGCCGGTGTACTTGTTGTAGATCTTGATCAGGCTGGCGATGAAGAACTTCTTCTCCTTGTCGGTCTGGGCCTGCCAGTAATACGGCTTGCCGATGGTCACGACGAAGCCCACGTCGCCGGCCCACTGCTGGTTGTTCGGGTTGGTCGTCGGGCTGGTGAAGGACTCGATGGCCGTCAGGTCGTCGAGGAACCACGTCTTGCCGATCGAAAAGGTGCCATTGGGATTCTCCTTGGACTTGTGCACGCGCACGCGGCCGGATTTGCGCACGGCGACGATGATGACGCGGGGCTTCTCGTACTGGGGTGTTCTCGCCGAGGGCGGCGGCGGGGAGGTCGGGGAGGTCTGGTACTCGGTGATCTTGATGTGGGTTATGTATGTCTCGAGGGCTTCGACGGGCTGTCAGCGGACACATGTGCCAAGGCGAGCTCGGGATGAGAGGGAGAGAGATGGGTACTCACTGGAACCATCCTCGTCGCGCTTGCCGAAGCAGCTGTCGATTATGCGCCTCTTTTCATCCTCGAACCTCTCGGCCCGGTTCGCCTCGCGGGCGCTCATGGCCATGGCAGCGACGGGAGAGCGCAGGCGTCAAGCGAATGGTGTGTCTCGAGGTTCATGAACGGTCGGGCAGCGACTGATGGCGGGGGCGCCGTGACATCTTGCGAGAGCCTATATCGCTGCACAGTGGATTGGCCCGAGTGCGGCTCGCGCAGTCGATTGTCGCCCCGGTCGGTCGGTGTTCGGCACAGGTCCAGCTGCGAATTCGTCGGATGCGCGGCCGAGTCCAGGTGGTGGGCGCAGCTTGGTGTTTGGTGCTTGGTCGAGATGCAAAGGTGGAGTTGTGGAGATGGATGAGGCTTGCGGGCGAGAGCCCCTGTGATGGAATGCCAGTGGCCTTCGAGGAGAAGGTTGCTGGCTCGAGGCCCGTGCGGTCTCAAATGCCATGCTGTGGTTCGTTGGATCGGGCCAAGCCGCGGCCACGCACGCCAAGACTAGCAGGGGTCTCGAGGACTGGGCTTGGCTTGAGGATGCAAACGAGGGTTGGACAAAACACCACAACATCTTTCCAACGGCTATGAAGCAATTGTGGGTTCTGATCTTCAAAAATTAAGTTATTGCCTACCCCATACACTCGGGAGTTCTCGCAGCAGCCAGCAGGTCCTTCCTATCACATTTAAACAATGACCCAGCCAGCCACTTTACCCCTGACACGCCCGAGCCATAGCATCCATGTGAATGCCTTCCATGCCACATCCCCTTGGCACAAAAAATAAATGACTGTCCCCGAGACCCGATGTTTTGCTCATGCATCCGTGTGACTCCCAAAAGACCTCCATGTCTAGGCCAACATCCCCCCTCCGTCCTGTGATCCGTGCCGGTTCCGATACACTCCGACCCCAAACCCATGCAAGGATATGCAACCAGAATCAGGCCGCCCCAAACCAGCTCACCCAAACCCGAGCTAATACACCCCATCATCATCATCATCCGAATCCCAGACCTCCACAGGTGGCGGCGCCATCCTCCCCTCGTCCACCAACAAGCTATCAGGGGGCAGCACCCCCGCGGCGGCCTGTGACGACGACGGCAGCAACAGCCCCCGCCGCGACAGCAACAAACTGGACTCACCATCATCCGGCAGGTCAGGCAGCGACAGCTCGCCCGACTCGGGCATGGGCGGCCGCGGGACCGACGATTTCGCCGGCGACGACACGGCCGAGCTAGAGGAGATGTCCGATGCGGTTGTTGCCTGGGAGGGGCGGACGTATTTTTTCGAGGTCCTTGACGACGACGACGGCTTGCCGCCGCCGCCGCCGCCTGGTTGTTGTGGTATTGTGTAGGGCTGGCTTCTGTGCTGGTTGCGGAGGCGCTGGCTCGACCGCGGCGGGACCGGCGGGCGGGCAAGGCCATCGTCTGCTTTTTGCGCCGCGGCGGAGCGCTGCTTGGTTGGGCTCTGGCTCGCTGGGATGACGTCTTCTTCCTCCTCGTCGTGGTGGCGCCAACCTTGGCGAGATAGCTTTTGTGTTGAGTGGATGATGTCGCTGCGCAGCTGGTCTTCCAGCTCCTGCGAGATCGTCACACCACCTTCGTCGTCGCCGTCGTCCTCCTCCTCGTGTTCATCATCTCCTTCGGCGAATAACGGACATCGCAGATTCGCCATCAGCTGTCCCACAATCGCCGGCGGGATGTACTTGTACCTCTGCGGCGGCCCGTCGCCCAGCCCGTTATCTTCCATGTCTGCCAGTGGTATCGGGTTATTGAGCTGGTACACCTGCAGCAGCTTGTGGGCAAACTTGTAGCCCGAGGTGCCCGCGTTGAACTCGGCATTGCCAAGGCCGGTACCACTGTCGATCTGCCCCGGCTCTTGCGCAGTGCCCAGGGTGGCCATGTATTTCAGCTCGCCCACGGGCAGGTCGGTGCAGATCCAGCAGCGGGAGACTTGGATGGGGAATTTGTAGTTGCGGAACTCGTGGTCCCGCGCGCCGTTGGCAATGTCCTCGACAATCTTTGGGTGGATCGTGATGACGATGTCAGAACGATCCGTCTGCGGCCCGAGGGAGCGGATGATCTCTAGCGGGACACGCTGGCTCTCGAGGCCCTGGCTGTAGAATTGGGAGCGGGCTTGTGTCTGCCGTTGGTACACCGGCGAGGACTTGTGTGGCTTCCGCGGAGTCTCCTTGTACACTTCCTCGGCGCTCGATGACGGCAGCTCGATCTGGACTCTCCGAGCGATCGGTGTTGGCGTGCCGGGCGCCTCGCCGGCGGATGACTCTGATGTAATGGGCTCGGGCGTGGACTTCCGCTTTCCGCTATCGCTGCGCGGGGCCTTCTGTGAAGTCGCTTTTCGAAGGATTGAGGTTGGTATTGACTCTTCCTCAGCCTCGCTAGCCGTTTCTTCCGCATCCTCCATCTGGGGAGTAGCCTGGCGAATTTTCCCATGCGACCCGCCCATGCTGCCATGAAACTGTGATGCGCGTGGAGCCGGTGTTGGTGTGCCGGGGCGCTCTTCAGTAACCGTTGGCTCTTCAGTAACCGTTGGCTCCTCGACTACCACGAGTTCGGCTAACGGTTCACGCAAAGCACCCGATGCCCCAGTGCCGCCAATATCCTCCGCTGACGCCGTCCAGAACTGTGAAGCCGTATTGGGGCTGACCTGGCTCGTCCTACCCGCCACCTGGGATTTCCTCGCCTGCGTCGGGGTTGGCGTGCCACCCTCACTAGCCGTCTCCTCATCATCCCACACCTTGACCGCAGGCGACGCGTTCTCCTTATCCGACTTGCCCAAACTCGCTGGAGTCTCTGTGACCGCAGACCTCCCAGCTCGCGAACCCGAGCCTGGATCCGCCGCTATCTCAAAGTTTTCCTCAGCAACCTCCTCCCGCTTCAGGGGCGTTTGCTGTGTCGACCGCGTCCTGAATGGCGTTGACCCGATGCTCTCCAGCTCATCGTCCGAGTCCGGGATCTCGATAAACATCCTCTTTTTCCTCGTCGAGGGCGTCTCCCCGGTTGGAGTGGAACCGATACCGAGATCGAGACTAGCGACTGGTAGCTCGGTCAGCGGCTCCCGGTTTGACTTCTGCGAAGGCGTCTGCTCCTCCTTTTTGGGCGTCTCCGGTGCTGCCGAAGACGAGAGTCCCTGACTGCTGCCCATGCTGTAGCTGTCCTGGATGACCAGGGTCCGCGGCAGTTTTGACACCGTCTCTATCGTCGGGAGCGGGGCATCGACATTCGTTGATTTCTGCGTTAGCGGCGACCTGATCGGCTTGAGAGGGCTGTAGCCTTGCCAAGGCGTGCCGGGCGACGGTTGCGAAGAGGGGACCTCGTCGAGCCTGACCTTGATACGCTTGCTGCTAGGCGTGTGTGGATCGGGTGCCACCGCCTTGCCCTTCCCTTTATTGAGCGTCGCGGGGCGCTTGACAGGTGTACTCCCTGGCAACGGCAGGTCCTCCACCTCGTCTTCGTCCTCCACCCTCAGCCCATCATCGCCGCCGTCTCGCAACCTCGATGCAGACGCCCCCAGAAACTGCGTCAGAGTCTGCGTGTGAAAGCTCGACTCCTTCCTCTCCAGGGTGGGAGTGGGCACATCCCCCATCGTCTTCCTCCTCTTGGAGGTTCTCTCGGAAGTTTTCCTCTTTGCAGTCACCTTGACCACCTCGACCTCCATCTCGTCTTCCTCTTCCGGCTGTTGTTTCCCCCCTCTCGCTCTCCCTTTATTCCCCCCTCGTACCCCTCCCTTCACCTGCAACCCCCCCACCTCTTCCTCCCCCATCAAATCGCCATCCTGCTCCTCCTCTTCTTCTTCCCCCTCCTCCCCATCATCCCCCTCCCGCAACCGCAGACCCCCCTCCCCAGACGAAGAGGACGAAGACCGCACGTAA
Organism: Parachaetomium inaequale; assembly: GCA_033296685.1. Classification (NCBI taxonomy): domain Eukaryota; kingdom Fungi; phylum Ascomycota; class Sordariomycetes; order Sordariales; family Chaetomiaceae; genus Parachaetomium; species Parachaetomium inaequale. Next base: position 9,659 of record MU854598.1, on the reverse strand, counting down.
TCAATCTGTGTCAGCGTCTGCTGCCTCAGACTCCTCCTCACGTTCTCAGAAGAGCCCGGTGTTGTCGTTGTCTCCAGCCGCGCGGGGAGCGAGCGCCGGCCGTAGGTGCGGACCACTTTCCGGCGCGCGGGGAAGGTGATTTGCTGCGGGACGGGGGTCGACTCGTATGTGCGGGAGGTTGTGTTGCTGTTCTTGCCTGCTGCTGCCGCCGCCGCGGCGGGGCGGCGGGGGTTTCTTCGGGGGGGCATTTCGGTCGTTTTGTTTGTGTCTTTCTTTCAAAGGTCGAGTTTGGGTTGGGTTGGGAGTTGGTTTCGAGGTTGGGTATCGAGTGATGCGGTTGCGATGATTGTGGTAGTTGCTGGGCGGTGGGTGATTACCGCCTCGTGATGGTTACAGCCCAGGCCAGTGGGGATATGCGGTGGGACGTTGTGGTCGCGTCAAGTATGACGAGGGTAGTACCTAGACGCGACGAGTACCGAATAATCGACAGTATAGAATCCTGGTCCCGTTTTCCTCGGCTCGACTTCAAAAGGTCAGTTTGTCGAGTCACACAATCCCGACGAGACGATCCAGAGTAAAACCAGGGTCAATTCTCGGTAACGTTCGATGAAGTTGTGGTTTGGTCAGGCAATCGTGAATCGATCGAGTGCAGGGCGCGTCTTTGACGCGTAAGTGGGGCAGGCTTGGCGCGCACCCCAGGCTGTCATTAAATGATGAAGCCCCTGTTATCAAGGCATGACATCATCAGCAACACAAAACACCATCACCGAGTCTGTGCGAGTTTCATGCGATCACGGTGTCGAAGGGGAAACTAAAATATGAAATTCATCAGGTAGAAAAAGGATGATTCACGTGGATTGGTTCATACGCTCCCTCCGGAACATGGACCAATGGTTGGTAAATAACCATCCAAAGTCAACAAACAACAAACCTGGTCGTCAAGGCGTATGTTTAACCTCAGCCTCAAATTCCCAACGCACCACACAGGACTGTGTACTGGGAGGCAAGAAAGCGAAACCCTCCCAGCTTTTTTAGCACTAACAATCTGTCCTCTGAAAAATACAACTCCCACAAGAAAAGGGCAACCGGACCATCGCGCAAAACAAAACCATCGCTATTTTATCACCCACCACCAACCAATTACTACCTCGCTACCACACACTCAACCTCAATCAAGGCTGCCTCCATCCACCACCCGCTCAGCCCATTCTAAACGTCCGAGTCCCAGTGCCACTGCCAACGTCCATTTGCCAGTCTAGATAAAGGTACTACTAAAAATAAAAAATAAAAGGAAAAGCAACGACGGAAAAGGAAAATGTCATAGGGGGTAAGCAGCAAGCAAGCAGGTCAACGCCCATCCACGGCCACGGCCACGACCAAGGCCAGAGCCTCAACTCAATCCCATCCACCTCGTCAACACTACACCCAACACACATCCCCCCTTCAACCTCCCCCTCCTCATCCCCTCTCAACCTCCCTCACCTCTCAACCTCTATCCCCATCCCTGCCTCATTTTCATCTCCTCACATTTCTTCTCACCCATCTCCTCCCATCACACATTTCCCAGCACCCACCCGTCGTCTCCCATCTCCCCACCAAGGCGTAAAAAAAAAGCGAACCCCCCGAAAACAAAACGGAAAAGAAGAAAAACAAAAGCAAAAAAACAAAACACAACCCCATAACCACCACCCCCAACCCCCACCAACTTTTCCCCATATGTCATATATCATGTGTGTCATGTCAAACCCATCCACGATCCCCTCCCCGATGAATGCCACCCAGGTACGAATTACCGACCGACCCACCCCATCACGCCAAGTCCATGCCAATGCCATGCCAAACCAAGCCAGTCCATGCATCCCACTCTGTTGATTGTGATCTGTTAATCTGGCGACGCCCCACCCCCCTCTCAGAGATCCTTGTGTGCGGCGGTTACGGAAAGGAAAGAAGAAAGTCGATGCCCAAGTCGAAGAAGACGAAGAAGAAATCTGTCTCCGTCCGTCCGTCCGCCCGAGAAAAAAAACAACACAAAAGACTCAAATAACTAGGTAGGTACAGAAAGTACACAGCCCAACCAACTCCCATCATTTCTTTATCAACCACCACCCCCATCTCAACCTGGATGCCCGCCTGCCTCGGGACAGGTGGAATGTCCCGTGCCCCGCCTCAAGACAGGTGAAACGCGCCCTGGCCCTCCTTGATGGCGGTAAACAGCCGCTTCCGCAGCATGTCAATGTCCGAGTAGTCGGGCAGCTTGAGATAGTTGACACAGGTCATGACGCTGGGGAGGTAGTCGTCCGACGTGTAGGGCGCCTCGCTGGGCTTGCAGACGACCGTGAACATGGGTGTGAGCTTCTTGAAGCCTGTTTTGGGTGGGGACTTGTCAGTTTATCATACTTCTGCATAACGTAGGTACCCGCCAAGGAAAAATAGGAGAGAGACGCACCGCCAATGGGAAGCTTCGGGCTGCCTGTGGTAAACTGCAGGAAATCGCGGCGCTGGCTCGGGGTCAACTCGCTCATGGCCTGCAGCAAGTTCCTAACCGTCTTGCTGTCCATGTTGTACCCGTGGTCCGCCTTGACCGAGTCCATCAGGGCTGAAACCAAAAGTTAGCAATCGCTCGCAATGCGTGGTGGCAGCACTTACTCTCGAGAGACCAGTCCTCGTCCACGCGCCCAAACAGCGTGCACAGCTCGTCCGGCGTGAACGCGCTCAGCGCCGAGTACGGGAACACCTGCGAGAAGCCCGCCCGGAACGCATCCACCTGCCGGCGGACCCCGCCGCCCAGAGTCATGTCGATCACCTTCTCCAGGTAGAGGTCGACATTGGCGATGGTCACCTGGGTCTGAGAGCCCTTGGGGATAAGGTCGATCTCCGGGTAGCCGGGCAGCGTGAAGTCGAGGTACAGGTCGTCAATCCGGATCTTGTCGACCACGATGTTCTCCATATCAATAACCTTCTGCGTCGCGCTCCGGTTCGGATCCTCGTCGATCGCCTTCTTGGCCAGAGCAAACTTCTTGACCATCATGAGCGATCTCGCAACCACGGGGTCGACAGACTTGATCGCCCCCAGCGATGGGCGGACGGCAGTCAACTCGTCGCCGATGCGGAAGAAGATGGGGTTAAAGTTGACGTCGATAATCCGGGAGTCGATCATGGACCGCGCAACAAACTTGCCGAGCATCTTGTAGAGCTGGAGGATCTTCTCCCCTTCCTCCGAAGCGGCAAACTCTTCGCTGACCGGCCGGGGGAAGAGCCCGTTGGGCCCAAACACGAACTCGTCGTCCGCGCTGGGGTCGTTGTCGCGCCAGAGCTTCAGCTTCTTCTTGCAGAACTCCTTCGAGACGGTCGAGTAGAACTCGAGCGTGGGGCCTAGTCCGGTGCCGACTTCGTCAAAGTACTCGACTTCCAGGATGCTCTGCGAGGCGCCGTAGAGCTCCATGACCTTTACGGCCGACTCCAGGATCTTGGAGCGGGAGATACGCACCTTCTGGCGCTGTAGGCGGCCAAGGAAGGGTCGTTCATCGCGGCGGTCCCTCCGGGCCTCCTCCTGTGACTGAGCGTTTTGCCAGCGGCTCATAGATCTGGCGTAGCCGAACGAGGTCGACTGCAGGAAAAGATGGCGCGTCTCAAACGGAAACAGGAACGGATAGAGCCTCGCCAGATCTTCACTCCAGCTCGGAAGACAGTTGCTCGCCACGATCAGCGGCTCCTCCAGCTGCCGGTTCAACTTGGCCGTAAGCTTGGTGTTGACGAACTGCGACAGGGGCTCAACGTTGACCTTGAGCGTCTCCTTGTTCTCGACGAGAACGTCGTCAATGTTGGCGTTGAGATCGTGTAGTTTCCTGAGCAGGCGCAAAATGGACGCCGTGACCGGGGATTTGGCCAGGGATCCAGGAGTGCTACCCTCTTCGGCATCCGTCCCAGTCTCAGCCATGCTACCAAAGGCAGCAGACTCGGCTGGGGGAGGGCCAGGCACACGCCTAAACTTGATGGGGTGCACAGCCGACCAGACGCTCCGACCGTAATGGTCATCCGTCGTCTTTGCAGAGCTATGCACAGCCCGGTAGATGGTCGTCTCGTTGGGCACGACCTTGCCGTCGATACTGAACTCAATGTGCCAGTCCTGCGGGACCGCCTGGATCGCAGCCGCATACGACATGGGCCGCGATGACGCCGCAGGCGTCGGAGTTCCTTGCAGAGCCGCGGTCAACGCACTAGTGCGGCTGGGCAGCGAGGTCGTGGGCCGGCTCTGGCTGTGTGCCGGCGTGGGCACCCTAGTCCCGTCCTCCTTGCGTGCCGTCACCTTACCGCTAGCAACAACCTCCAGGTTCACGGCCGAGGGGTCAGGCGTCGGGGCATCTTCCATCCCCTCGTCGACGTCCCGGACCATGTCAAGGGCGCTGTCATCGCCCATCTCCTCGTCGTCCGACAGTTGCCTCTCATCGGCACACTCGAGGGCGTTTTCAAGGTCGTCTTCATCATCGGGCGGCGGGTGCGGGGGCATGCCCTCTGACACCGCTTGGCGGCGGGAGGACCGGCGCAGCGTACCCTTTTCTCTCGACGAGGAAGGCTCCGGTGTTGCCGGGGCATCATTTACCGGCTCTGATTTAGACTTTGATTTCCGCGCTGACCGTGAGCCCGATGGCTGCGAAGATGCCGCAAAAGGAGGGGGAGGAGGAGGAGCCGGGCTTAAGCCACCGGGCGGCAGCGACCGCTCCATAAGACGGGCCGCGGCTGCGCTCATGGGAAGACCCGAGTTAGCCATGGCAGCTAGCGCCCTGGAAACCGCGTCTCTCTTGGACCCGCCACGGGGTCGATCAGAGAGGCTAATCCGCGGCCTGAGATAATCGTCGAGGGACTTGAATGTCGTGATGGCGTGGATCGAGACCATGATGTTCCGATAGTGCCGAGGAATGTCGGATTCGTCATCGGCAACCAGTTTGAGTCGGATCTGCTTAGCAAGCATGGAAGCCGCACTGCTCCGGTTGCTATCAAACGATTGATGGTGAACGGTGATGACCTCAAAGTGCTCGGACCTGCTGAGCAAATCCTGGAGCTTGTGGATCAGGACGCTCAGAGGGGTGGCGGGGGAATCGGCCGTGGCGGTCTTGGGCTTCGACTTGACGGTGTATCCCATAAAAACCTGGAGGAATGCCGTCTGCGCGGCAACGGCGAGCTGCTCATCAGGGTTGCTCATGACCTCTTCGAGAACACGGACGACGCCGGATGCGAGCAGTTCAGCGCTTGTGACACTCTCCAACACGTCTGAATCGAAGTAAGACGCCAGCCTCTTGAAGAGGTCGGTGCCGCTCTCGAGCGCAAGCTGCGACGAGAAGGTGCGGCGGAGGTAGAAGTTTTCAATCTCCGATGCCAGAGCCGACAGGTTGTCGAGGATCTCGGTGGCCTTCTTCTTCATAGCCTTGCCCTCCTTCTCGTTTTCGTGCACCTCGAGGAAACTCTTGGCATTCTCGATGATTCTCGTCTTCATGGACGGGAGGTCAGAGGCGAGGCGGCCGGGCGGCCCAGAGATGGACATGGTCGACCCTTCGGAGCTAACTGGAGAGGCCGACATGTCGTCCCGGTTGTGGTCATCCTCGTTGTCGTTTTCGTGGTCCTCCTCGTCTTCGTCTTCCGACGAGTGGTGAGAATGGTCCTCGTCCTCTTCCTCAGCTTCATCAACTTCCTCAGCTTCCTCGGCTTCCTCGTTATCTTCGTCTCCACCATCGGACTCATCGTGCTCGGACTGGTCGTCGGCGGGCTCCGCGGAGGACCTATTCGACTCCGGCTCAGCCTCCGTCTCGGGCTCACCCGCTAGCTCCGGGGACTCGTTGACGCAGGGCTTCTGCTCCGGCTCCGGTTCCTGGTTAGCGAGCTTGGTGATTTCAGCAATCACGCCCTCGCGGTAGAGCTGGTACCGGTACACGGTGCCCAGGCGTCTCATGAGCAAGTCACCGGCCCCGATGGCGAACAGGACTAGGGAGGGGTGGTCTTGTTGAGAGATGATTGACGCCAAGAAGGACGCGTAGGAGACGGGCTTCAGGGCATCCTCGAGAATCCCCTCGTCCAGGTTCGAGAGCATTTTGAGCTGAGCCATCAACACTTTTTGCCGGACGCTCAAGTTGACAGTGCTCGAGTAGGCGTCGGTGAGGGTGGGGAAGAGAATCATGGAGAAGCGCCGGACCTCCTCCTTGCAGCTCTCGAGGAGTTCGACCCGCTTCTCGTTTGTAGTCTTCTTGCGAGAACCGAGCGACGACGGGGTGACAGGCTCGGCTGGTGAACTTATCTCGGGAACGACGGCTGAGGCGGGATCGGCTGATTTGGGCAGATTCGGCAGGAGCTCGCAGATGACGTTGAGGGTCTCGATGATCTGATCCCGCGGCCGGTGGATGAGTGCTTGCATGATGAGAACGCTGTCGAGCTTCGAGGCGAGGTCGTCGGTGCCGCTCGGGGGGGACACGCCCGTCAGGATCTGATAGAGCGTCTCGACCACATTCATCTTGAACAGCTCGGCCGACAGGCGAGGGCTCGCGCGTGCGGCGAAGGCAAGGACCCGAAGGAACTGCGTATGAATATGAGCGCCAATCAGGTTGGTGCTGCCCGGGAGAAGCAGCCGGAGAATGGCCTTGAGCAGGTCAACACTGATGAGCTCCTCCAGCCTCGACGGGTGGAACCTAAAGCTCTCAGCGATGCGGGTGACGCAGAGCGAGCCCTTCTCGACGACCTTTTGGTCATTGCTTCCGAGGACATTGAGCAGGATCGGCATGACATCTCGAACGACGGGGAAGGATTCTTGGTCGAGGTTCTGACAGCAGTTGGCAGCGGTGGTGACTGCGACCCGCTGGGTGCTAGTTGCGAAGAACTCTAGGTAGGAGAGGCACGCAGTCAGGCCGCCTTCGCGAACAATGCTCGACGGGTACTCGAGCGAGATCTTCTCCAGGGTGCTGAGGGCTTGCTCAGCCAGGTCGATAAACGAGATCTCGAGCAGCTTTTGGCACAGGATAGGGACGGCGTGGCCGTAGACAACATTCGACGTGCTGGCTGGCAGAGCTTCCATGAGGTTGGCAAGACAGCGGCACGCCAAGAGCATAATCTCTGGGTTCTCCTCCCCCGTGAGCTCGTTTGGCTGCATCAGGGCCACCAGCTCCTTCACAAAGGCATCCGGCGAGAAGTGCCCCGAAAGCGTGTCCTCGTTGTGGATGAGTAAGAGTTCCGAGAGCTCCTGCAACGCGATCAACTGCATGGTGGGGTCGTCCTTCTGTCGGAGGTTGTTCAAGATATCTCTCAGCCTCGAGGACGTGCCCGAGACCATGCCGGTCAGCGTTCGGAGGGTGTTAGTAAGACCCGGAACCGAACCGGCGCCGCCAAAGCCGCTAAAGGGATCCACGTCGTCGTCGTCGTCGTAGCGCCGCAGGGCCTCCTCGTCCTCGTCATTCTCGTCGCTATCTTCTGGGAATCTGTCTTCGGGCGGCGGCGGCGGCGGCGGCGGCGCTGCGGATGCTTTTTCGTGTTCCTCAGTGCCGCTCATAACGACGTCCTGGTCTTGTGCATCGTTGGCGACCCGCTTCGACCGGCGGCTCGAGCTGGGGGCGGGAATGGCTGCTTCATCTGGGAATGGCGGGGTGAGATTTTGAGTAGGGTGGGGCATAGGTGGCAAAGGCATACCTTTGGCATCCTGCACGATCTTCTTGTTTCGGCTGGATCTCCGGCTGGACGACGCCGAGGGAGGGTTTTCTGAGGGGTTAGCAGGACCTGCTGGGGTTCTGTGCCAGGTATTAGCATCTCGAGCCACGTTGACACGACAGCGAGCCGGGCCCAACATACCCTGGACTTGACATAGTCGCGGGAGCCTTGCCCTGCCTGCGGCGTGACACGGAAGAGGGAGTCGGCGCTGGGGCGGGAGGTGGTTGCGGCTGTGGTGACGGCTGTGCGACCCGTTGTCGCTTGGGCCTGCGGGTTGACGAAGGCGATTCGGTGGCACCCTGGGCCGGCGTGGTATTGGTCTTGCGCTTCCGGGTGCTCGTTGCGGGTGTCGGCGTCGGTGGGATCGGGGGAGGCGGCGGTGCGGATGAGGGATCGGCGGCGGCCGTAGTCGGGTTCGAGGACGCTGCTGCTTGGCTCGCTGCTTGACGAGCGGACGAGCGGGTGACCCTGGACGACATGAGTAAATATGTGTTCAAAACCTGCCTGTCATGGAGTCGACAGCAGGCGGCGGAGAGATGGTTTTAGGAAAGGTTGCAGAGGGCGAGATGGCCGAGGATTTTGTTGGCAGCCGCAAGGGAGTCGCGGTCAGGTTGGCCGGCTGCGGAAGAGAACATTCGTTGTCCAAGCCTGTGGGGCGCGGACAGTTGAGGTTCGACTCGAGCTCCTTGCATGGCTTGCATTCGTGGTGGCAGCCCAAGATTAAGCCGGCCACGGCAGAACAAGCAGCCAAAAGCTGGCGGCGGAGACCCCCGTCTCACTCTCCTCTTTTTTTTTTATTATTCTCTTTCGTTTCTGTACCCGTCTCGGGAACTGCAGGCTGGTAGTAGGCGGTGATGAGCAGTGCAGGGTGTGGTTCCGATCGCTCGGCTGGGCACGGGCGAAGGCGATAGATCGAACGAAGGTGCAACACCGGACAAAAGAAAAGAGTCACGAAACGAGTGGAGGGGAGTTGTACCTTGCAGAGGGAGAAGGCAGGAAACTGGTGAAAGAGGCAGGCGGAGTGGGAGAGGCAGTCGCGGCTGGTGATGACAGCGGAGGCAGGCGCGCTGCTTCGTTCTCGAGAGCCGATCTGGACCGCGGGTTTGCAGTGCGTCGTTCTGCCATGGATTACGCCATCGGGAGGCAGGCAGGCGGCGGTTCGGACGGAAGGCGGCGGGGAGGGAACTTGAAATGTGCTTCACTCATGGGCCGACTGCAGATGTTGGGTGTTGGGTGTTGGGTGGTGGTTGCTTGTTGGGGATGGCCGGGGTTCAGGCAGACCTGGGGCGCTTGGCTGTTGGCTGGCAGTGAGGTGGAGATGCTGCGGCGGTGATGAGGGAAACGCTGCGTTGGACAAGGCGGTGTTTGATGTCAGTGCGTCTGGTTGGCGGCTCTCCGACAGATCCCTGTGCCGAAGCCGGCCAAGATAACGTCGGTCGGGTTAGTGTGGGACACGGGCATGGGTGGCACGGGCCAGAGATGCTCTGCTCTGTGCGACTGTGCAGCTGTCGGATGTTTTCAGATTTTCAGAACAACAGCACCATCCATTTCACATGGAAGGTCTTCCTTCAGTTCACTACTCGTCTTCACTTCAGAACAAAAGCAACATGACACGCCAAGGTCAATGGATATTTTGCGGCTAGCAACACAGAACAATGCAATTCTGGCTGAGTATGGAAATATCTCTGGGCTCGAATTAATCGGCTCAAAAGTTCTGTGCTTTCAACCTTGAGTACCCAACCCTGGCCGTTTCCATCAACAACCCGCTACCTTATACGTCAAAGTATAATCAATCTTCCATCTTGATTTGATTGAAGAGGTTATCTGGGCTGGAATCCAAGTTCAAACTTCTGTAAAGAGGGAGTAAAAGCAAGACTGGGAAGGAAGCAAGACCAGCAACTAATATGTGTGAAAAAGACGAGTAACGTGCTTTATAAGCGAGTCGTGGGTATAAGCGAGTCGTGGCCTCCACACCA
>MU854597.1:0-33493 GCA_033296685.1 Parachaetomium inaequale | reverse complement strand
GGGGGGGGGGGGGGGGGGGGGGGGAGGGGGGGGTGGGGGGGGGTGGGGGTTGTTGTGAAGAGGGGGTCTGTTACAGGTACGGGTACGGGTGGTGGGAGAGGGGAGGGAGAGGGGGGTGAAGGGGAGGTGGTTGGAAAGGGGGCAAGGGGGGAAACGGCGGAGTCAGGGTCTGGGGAGAAAGATGAGGTGTTGAAAGGGGAGGTGTCAAAAGGGGAGGTGTCAAAAGCGGAGGTGTCCAAAGCAGCGGCTGTGAAGACGGCACCAGCACCAGCACCGGCGGGAGCTGCGAGTACAGCCAAGCCCGGCGTGTTGCTGGTGGACTACGGCTCTGATGACGATGATGACTGAGGCCTCGTTGCGCCCTAGTCTCATAGCTGCGTAGGGTTAAACCTATTAGCTCTGTCGTCAATGGTCTCCGGCAAACTTCAAAAGCAGTCCAGCTGACAGCCCAGATACCAGAAACTTATCGAATGACTTCTCTCTTGGTGTAAGGACGAGCCGGCGTGGAATGGGAATGAGATGATGCGGATCAAAGGAGAGTCTCATTATACTACCACAGGCCGATGGCCCGTTGCCTCCCTCACACCCCTGAAATCTATCATTTTATGTCCTACAATACAGGCGCTGCGACAACAGCTATGCACCGTGATACTCCAACATGGCAGACAATATACACCCAACAACTGTACAAATACACCGTTCATGCAACACTCGAACCACCTGACCCCCTCCCATTCCTCACTCATCCTTCTCCTCCAAAGGCGTGGCCTTCTTCTTCTCAAACGCCTTCCTGGCGCCCCACCGGTAAAGCTGGCGGAACTTGCCCTTGATCCAGCCCTCGACCTCCTCCTCGGGCACCACGATCCTGCTGACGCGCTCCTCGTCCTCGGGCAGCAGCTGGAAGCGGCGCATGCGCTCGGCGATGCGCGCGTCCATGACGATGGGCCTGGCGCGGATCTTCTCCTCGGGCGTCTCGGCGGCGGCCTTGGGGTCGTCCTCCTTCCAGACCGTCTTGACCCAGTCCTTCTCTTCCCACGCCAGCTCCTTCTGCTGCTCGTATTGCGGCCCGTCGTTTGTCGGGCTGCCGGCGTCGGCGTCGGCGGGGAGTTGGCGGTACTCGCGGTAGGTGCACAGGCACACGGCGGCGACCTCGCGGCCGATCTCGTCGGCCAGCTTGCGGCGGTTGAAGAAGCGGTACAGGCGGGTCGGGGTGTTGAGGAAGCCGAGGAGGTGGGGCTCGCGGATGGGCGCCGAGGGGTCGAACTCGTTCGGGGCGAGCATGGGGAGGATGGATGATGGGTAGTCGGCTGTGGTGTTGTGGGGTTTTGGCTGCGGCGGCCTCTTGGGCTTCTTCTCCTCCTCTGCGGGCTTCTCTTCTGCGGGCTTGTCGTCGGCAGGCGCGCCTTCTGGTGTCTCCGGAGTGACTACTGGAAGCGGCTCTGGCTCAGGCGGTGGCGCAAGGGAACCCAGCCAGCCCTCGTGCAAGCCCCTGAGGTACTCCTTCCATGTGTGCCGGCCAATGACAACGTCGCCGCGTACGCCGTCATAGTCCTTGATGCCCCGCGCCTTGCGGAACGCATCAACCATCTCCTCCTTGGTCGGATCCTTTGGCGGTTCCGATTCGTCGCTGTCCTCCCAGCCGCGGCGGAGCCTGCGCACGCGCTCGGCAACGTAGGCGCGCACATCGCCCTCCCGGCGGCCCTGCACAAACTCCCAGTCCAGGCCGCTGGCGGCCAGAACGGGCTTCACAAACTCGGTGTAGTGGTCCTGGGCCACGCGCAGGCCGTCGCCGGGCGGACTCGAGAGGTAGATGGTCAGCTTGCGCGGTTGCGCCAGGCCGAGGCTGTCGGGCAGCGGCTCCTTGGCCAGGTGCTCGACCGCGTGCCTCCATTTCGCGACGGCCCTCCGCTGCTCCCGCTTGTCGTAGACTATCGCCGCTGTTATCGCGCCCGAGAGGGTCCAGAAGATCATCCAGTTGCGGGAGGGCAGTTTGCGCGGGAGGGCGGGCAGGCCGAGCATGCGCAGGGCCTGGTTTCGAGGGGGGGCTTTTGGCGCCTACGGGTGCTGTCAGAATAGCAGCCACAAACACAGGAAGCATGGGACACATACCGCATCGGCAGCCGGCGGCGGGGGCGGCGGCGGCGTCGGATCGGCCATGGTGGCTCGCAGCGAGTTTCTGAGCTTCCGTCGCGGGAGGTCCAGCAGCACTACAAGCACATTGGGCTCGCGGCGACGGTCCCCGGGGAGGGTTCTGGGCTTGAGAGGGAGGTCGATGGGCTTCGCCACTTTTCACAGCAGAGAACGCGGGTCGGATCGCAATGTATGGTCTAAGATGGTCGTTGTCCCTTGTAGAAGGCGATGCAGCTCAAATTTCCAGGCGCCGTTATCGCGATAAGCAGTGAGGTGCACGGGCCTGGCGGGAATATAGGACGGAGTATTCCGATTACCTCCCTCGAGCGAAACAGGTGTCCTTGCTCTCCGACGAGGTACTACATATGACCTCATATATGGAAGTTGGAGACATTATAGAACTCTCACTCATTTACTGTATCTTGATCTGAACCAAAGCTTTTATTCATATGGCTCTCTATGAGATGGTGAGTGAGCACTTCTTGCCAGATGTGTTGGGCCGTGTAATAGGATCTCGAGCCCCTCCATGCAAACTGGTTGTTTCTAGCTTGCGAGGATCAAAGAATTGTTTCACGAATCTTGAACTCCGGAGTTATTCGCGGCGGATGCTGCAGCTCACCGGCCGTGAAATGGCCAGGGTCCCGCAGGAAGAAGCGATCTTGGCTCGTTCCTTTTGGAAAGTGCGGTCAGCACCTTGGGCGGCATTGCAACCCCGCCATTCAGGGGCTGGATCCAGAAACATCAAGTTTCCAGTTGCAATGCAAATTAACGTTAAGGTCTGAACAGCTTTCATCCCAACCTCCAGTTCCGCAAGCGTGTCGGCTAAGCAGGCGGCTATCCGTCTGAGAGACAACTCACTGCTAGCGGCTACCCCTCTTTCTTCCAGTTCTCCACTTGCGACCTGCATCTTGAACTGTTGCATGTCCGTCTCTTATTTAGGTACACAGTACGTGACACTACAGCGCGTCTGCACCGGCACAACCACAGCACAAGCAAGACTCTGCAGAACCCTTATTCTGTCTCTTGTTTCAACATACAAGCGGGCACACAGGCATAAATCCCCAAGCTGTTGCCGTGGTTCCACGACTCAACAGTCTTCCTCTCGATATTTCGAGCAGTCGGTCTCGTGTGGTGTTGCCCCTGGCCCACCTCCAGCGTCCAAACAGGCGGGGCCGTGATCCGAGGGTTGACAGCGGGACGCCACAGGCCTCGACCTCCAGACCCTGGTCCCAAAACGCAGAGCCCCTTCAGTCCTCCCCCTTTCTGCACCACACCGGCTCGACGTCGCCCGTTGACACCTGCAAGACTGCCCGCAAGTCTGCCCGCAAGTCTGCCCGCGAGCCTGCACAGCACCGACTCCCAGCGAATCAATCGAGCGCCCGCCGTCAAGATGGACAACCAGGGCAACCGCCTGTACCTCAACTTCGGGAGCAACAACGAGCGCCTGGCTGCCACGGACCGCACATATCCCACCACGCCCTCGACCTTTCCCCAGCCCGTCTTCCAGGGCCAGCCCGCAGCCGCACCCCAGCCCGCCGCCCAGCAGCCCCAGGCCTACCAGCAGGGAGGCTATGCCTCGGCCGGCTACTTCCCGCCCGGCAGCAACAACAACAACAACAACAACCAGTACGGCGGCGCCCAGTACGCCGGTGCCCAGGCTGCCGACTACAGCTCTGCCGGCCAGGGCTACGGCCAGGCCCGGTCGACGACCCCCGGCGCCAACAATGACCCCAACACGGGGCTCGCCCACCAGTTCTCCCACCAGAACCTAGGCGGCGCCGGCAGAGCATCCCCCTACAGCGCCCGTGGCCCCTCTGCAGGGCAGCGGCCCCGGACCGCTGGTGCGCAGGGCCAGCCGGCTGGCTATGGGGGCTACGCGAACGCGCCGCCGATGCCGACCCAGACCGCCCCGGCCGACTACTTTGCTGCCGCGCCCGAGCGGAACCCGGACAAGTACGGGCCGAACGCCAACAACAACCAGAAGAAGTGCTCGCAGCTCGCCTCGGATTTCTTTAAGGACAGCGTCAAGAGGGCTCGCGAGCGCAACCAGAGGTGGGCTATGCCGTTACCATGACCAAGTAATCCCGCGCTGACAATTGGCTGCACAGGCAAAGCGAGATGGAGCAGAAGCTGGCCGAGACTACCGACCCCCGCCGCCGGGAATCCGTCTGGGCGACAGGAGGCCGTAGGGAGGGCTCCTACCTTCGCTTCCTGCGGACCAAGGACAAGCCCGAGAACTACAACACCATCAAGATTATCGGCAAGGGTGCCTTTGGCGAGGTCAAGCTGGTGCAGAAGAAGGCCGACGGCAAGGTCTACGCCATGAAGTCGCTGATCAAGACGGAGATGTTCAAGAAGGACCAGCTCGCCCACGTCCGCGCCGAGCGCGACATTCTGGCCGAGTCGGACAGCCCCTGGGTCGTCAAGCTGTACACGACCTTCCAGGACACCAACTTCCTGTACATGCTGATGGAGTTCCTGCCGGGCGGAGATCTCATGACCATGTTGATCAAGTACGAGATCTTCTCGGAGGACATCACGCGGTTTTATATTGCTGAGATCGTCTTGGCTATCGAGGCGGTCCACAAGTTGGGCTTCATCCACAGGTGGGTGCTGCTAAGCGTTTGCGAAGCAAAATATGGAGCTAACGAGACGCAGAGACATCAAGCCCGACAACATCCTCCTTGACCGGGGCGGCCACGTCAAGCTGACGGATTTCGGCCTCTCGACCGGCTTCCACAAGCTGCACGACAACAACTACTACCAGCAGCTGCTCCAGGGCAAATCGAACAAGCCGCGCGACAACCGGCACTCGATCGCCATCGACCAGATCAACCTGACGGTCAGCAACCGGTCGCAGATCAACGACTGGAGGCGGTCGAGGAGGCTCATGGCGTACTCGACCGTCGGCACGCCCGACTACATCGCGCCCGAGATCTTCACCGGGCACGGCTACTCGTTCGACTGCGACTGGTGGTCGCTGGGCACCATCATGTTCGAGTGCCTGGTTGGCTGGCCGCCCTTCTGCGCCGAGGACAGCCACGACACGTACCGCAAGATTGTCAACTGGCGACAGTCGCTCTACTTCCCCGACGACATCCAGCTCGGCGTGGAAGCCGAGAACCTGATCCGGAGGTGCGGCCCCCCCAAACCCCGCCATGACACATTTTTTTTTACTGACCATCCCCCAGCCTAATCTGCAACTCGGAAAACCGCCTCGGCCGTGGCGGCGCGCACGAGATCAAGAACCACTCCTTTTTTAGGGGTGTCGAGTTCGACAGCCTGCGGCGGATCCGCGCGCCCTTCGAGCCGCGCCTGACGTCCAACATCGACACGACCTACTTCCCGACCGACGAGATCGACCAGACGGACAACGCCACCATGCTCAAGGCCGCCCAGGCCGCCCGCAACGGCTCGCCCGCGCAGCAGGAGGAGAGCCCTGAGATGAGCTTGCCGTTTATTGGGTATACCTTTAAGCGGTTTGATAACAACTTTCGGTGATTTCTTTTTTTCACCGAGGTGTGCGTGAGGCTTGTTCTGCTTGGGGGCTGGCTGGTTGGTGGAACTGGGTTTTTGGGTGGGCAGATGGGCTGGGCCGATGACAAGGTAGAGGTGGTGTTGTCGTCGCTGGGTCGTCTCGATGTTTCGTAGCGGTAACTTGGCTGGATTTCTTTCTTATTTACTTGCTTGCGAACACTTGATGCATTGGCCGGTCCGAGGGATATGAGCATGGCATAGTCGAGATACAGTTAGGTCTGGGGGAGGAGATAGAGAAATGAACATGTGGATGTTGGCAGGCAGGCAGAGTTCCCATACTGAGACGCCGTGTTTTACTTCGTACTAAATCGAAGGGCTGCCATATCACCGCTGTTAAAAGGTCACGTTTGATCAAAAGTAGCAAAAGAAGCCGTCATCACAGATCTGT
Organism: Parachaetomium inaequale; assembly: GCA_033296685.1. Classification (NCBI taxonomy): domain Eukaryota; kingdom Fungi; phylum Ascomycota; class Sordariomycetes; order Sordariales; family Chaetomiaceae; genus Parachaetomium; species Parachaetomium inaequale. The sequence goes on along the minus strand of MU854597.1, from coordinate 27,438 downwards.
TGTGGTCGTCCTGTATTATTCAGTCTTGGGCACTTGGCACTTGATGGCCGTCATCACGCCCCTGCGGCTTGAGCTATGGGAATATCGTCCCGCTGCCTGAACGTTAGCTATGAAATGGGTTTGCCAAATTGTTGTAGCCTTACACCTCTCCATTGCATCCTCCTCTCGAGGTGCTGTTGTTGGCCGCGCGCTCCTGAGACCCCAAGGTTGCAACCCGGGAGTTGGTTGAGAAGAACTCGCCGCGGACGCGTTGTGATCGGACCTCGCATCGTTTGACCTAGCTCGGTGTGTCTGTTGACTCCCATCCGCGGTAGTCTGCCGTCCTGGCTGTCCTGCCCATTTATCTCCGGTTTTACCCATATCCTACCCTTGACGCCTCACATCGTACAATTCCATCCATCCCTCAGCAAATATAACCCGTACGCCCACCCAACCATCAGCTCACCGCCTCCCCGTCAACCCAGGCGCGGCGTTAAACCGCTCCTCGCGCTCCGTCATAAACATAATCTGCACCCAATACTCCTTGGCATCCGGATCCCAATACTCAAACTGCCGCCCCTCGCGCTTATCCAGCTCCCGCGCGGGGATCTTGAACCCACACGTCTCGTACGGCTCGGCCGCGACCAGCAAATACTGAAAATTCCTATCCGGCTCCTCGACGCGCTGCGAGAACGCACTCATGACCTGCCACTTGGGCGCCACGCCCGTGCCGATATCCGGGTACTGCAGCTGGAACAGCAAGCCCTGCTGCCGCGTGATGGGGTCGCGCACCTTAGTGATCTTGTACCCGGGCCGGCCGATCTTGACGACGTTCTTGCGCGGGCCGCCGGCCCCCAGACCGAGCGCCGCGAACCCGGCGCCCACCACGCCCACGGGCAGGCCCGTGTGCGGGTCGACCTCGCCTTTGCCTTCCTTTTGCTCGCGGGCGGCGCGCCGCGCGAGGTTGGTCTGGTGTTTTTTTCCTTGGGTGTGCGCGAGGTAGGAGCCGTCGTTTTGGTGCACTGTTAGACACAGGCGGCACTCGAAGGAGCCGAGGTGGTTCTTGAAGATGTAGGGGTCCTTGTCGAGGTCGATTTGCTCGAGGGCGAGCTTGCGCAGGCGCTCGCGGCGGTCGGCGTTGGAGGCGCTGTGGGAGGCGACGCCGCCGCCGCCGAACTTGGAGCCGGCGCGATTTTGGTAGTCCATTGGGATGGGGAGGGGGTTGTGGTTGTTGTGGAGTGGTCGGTGATGGGATTTGGTGATCGGGAACTGGAAGTCGGACGTGGTTTGGAATCTTTGACGCGGCTGTGATTCGGGAGGCAAACCTGCCTGGCGCAAAGGTCGGGACTGAAGGACCGAGCGCCGTCGCGCCAAGCCAGCCATGGAATCGCCAAAACGGCATTCGTACCTTACGGTACAGTACACAATTACCACCAGCGTGTTGCAGCACCTGCATTGAACATGTCCCTGCTTCCATGGATTCGACATTTCAAGACAGGTGCACGTCCGGCAGACACGCGTTCTTATCGACATTCTCAACAGTCTCTTCTTATCATCTTTCCCTAGCCATACATCACAGCCCGGCTGGATACAATGGCGACTTCACCGGAACTCGTGCCGATCCCTGTGTCCATTGTATTCTTAGCTTCCGAGGCTAAACCGGCCGAAACCCGGGTACTGTACGAGTGTTTTCTGGCCGTGTGCTCTTTCTCCCTGTTACACTACTCCCCGCCGTTCAAGACACTGCAGGTCTTATTCCGTATTCCTCGTCATTTCCCTTCTCTCTCCCCCTGCCTGCCAATTGCTTTCTTGATACCCACCATGAGCCGGACGTTGGGTGTCTGTCGGCGTGTATTTCGGGCCGGGGTACCGGGGTTACCGGGGCAGGTCCCGCACCGGCGCTTCTCCGTCTCGGCTGCGGCCTCGGCGCCCGGGCCGCTGCCGCTCGAGGGCTATCGGGTGCTGGACATGACAAGAGTCCTGGCCGGGGTGAGACAGCACAAGAACTGTACAAATCTCGATTCGTGACTGACCATCTCTCTGCAGCCATACTGCACGCAAATCCTGGGGGACCTCGGGTAAGCGCTTGACCCTTGAGTTCAAGATGCTTCTGTTGTTGACACCCTCTGAAGTGCCGAAGTGATCAAGGTAGAGCACCCCATCAGGGGTGATGACACGCGAGCTTGGGGGCCGCCGTATGCCACCTACAAGTCCGGTTCCTTACACGAGGGCCCGGGCGAGTCTGCATACTTTCTCGGTGTAAGTGGAAAGCCAAGTAGACAGCTCAAACACCCACTCACCTTCGCAGGTGAACCGCAACAAGAAGTCGCTCGCCCTCTCTTTTCAGGATCCCGCAGGAGTCGAGATCCTCCACCAGCTGGCTGCCAAGTGTGACATCCTGGTCGAGAACTACATCCCCGGCTCCCTCAAGAAATATGGCCTGGACTACGAAACCATCCACAGGATCAACCCGGCGCTCATCTACGCGTCCATTACCGGCTATGGCCAGACGGGCCCGTACTCGCAGCGCCCCGGCTACGATGTGATGGTCGAGGCCGAGTTTGGCCTAATGCACATCACCGGCAGCCGGGACGGACCGCCGGTCAAGGTTGGAGTGGCAGTCACCGATCTGACCACCGGGCTGTACACGAGCAATAGCATCATGGCTGCGCTGCTTACCCGCGCGAGGACTGGCAAGGGCCAGCACATTGACGCCGCGCTGAGCGACTGTCAGACCGTGACCCTGGCCAATATCGCCAGCAGCTGCCTGATCAGCGGGGAGAAGGACACTGGCCGGTGGGGGACGGCCCATCGTATGCGACCCCTTTCTGCGTGGAGACCTTTTACTGACAACCACAGCGTCCATCGTTCCGTACAGGTCCTTCAAAACCAGGGACGGTGACGTCCTTTTCGGCGGCGGCAACGACAAGCTGTTCGGCATTCTCTGCGACGGCCTGGGCCGGCCGCAGTGGAAGGAGGACCCCAAGTTCAAGATCAACGCCTCTCGCGTGGCCAACCGCGACGAGCTCGAGGCTGAGATCGAGGCAATTACGGTGACCAGGACGACGCAGGAATGGCTTGACATGTTCGAGGGCAAGGGAATGCCGTACGCTGCCGTCAACGATGTGCAGGGCACGCTGACGCACGAGCACACCAAGGCGAGGAACATGGTCGTCGAGGTCGACCACGAGGAATGCGGGCCGATCAAGCTGCTCAACACGCCCATCAAGTACTCGGAGAGCGAGCCGGGGGTCCGGAGTCCGCCCCCGACCTTGGGGCAGCACACCGAGGAGGTCCTGCGGGAGCACTTGGGGATGGAGGATGCTGAAATACAGGGGCTGAGGGCGAAGGGCGTCATTAGGTAGCAGCATAAAGTAATCCAACCACATAGAACAACAGAAGACAAAAAGAAAGCTACTTGATGATGCATCCCCTGAGGTGTGTTGATCATCTGCCAGGGTTCGGGTTAAGCACGTGAAACTCACGTGAGCCTTGACAAAACCTCAACTTCGCAACTTCCGCCTCATCATCACGAAATTGACTGTGAAAGAACTTTTAAAGCAGGTGACTCTCTACCGACCGACTCAACCTTGTTTATTACTTACCAAATACCCAGTTATTGACCCTCATCCACGGCAGGAGAACGAGCCACGGGCCTTGCAGTAGATGAGAGTCCGTTGATCCGTCTCTTGCGTCGAGATGGCAGACGACGAACCCCAAGAACGTGCGGCCGAGAGCGCCCCGCAAGTGCCGGGCGCCGAAATGGCTCCGCCTCCGGCTCCCAGTCCCGGGCCCGGGCCCGGGCCCGGCCCTGCACCGACCGCTTCCTTCCAGCCCTCTCGGGCCCTCTACATTCCGCAGTTTACCGCGGCCACGCAGATGATTCTCAAGCGGATGAAGGGCGAGCCGAGCAGCCTTAGTGCGGCTTTGTCCCAGGCTTCCCGTTCACCGTCTGTCACAGCAAGCATCCCGTCGGCAACATACGAAGACGTGAAGAGGCGGCTGGTCATGGGCATGAACACGTCGACGCAGATGACCATGCAGATGCCCGCCGCACCTCCCGCCCGACCACCACCCTCCACACTTCCCACACCCGCACCGACGGTCTCAAAATCTACGAGCAGCACCGCAGGCATGAGCGCCATCAGAAAGGTCACGGCCGGCCTGACCGCCTCGTCAAAACCCACCCCCATCAAGACCGCCGCAGCCGCGAAGATCCTCTCCGAGAACAAGGTCAAAAAAATGAAACCCCCGACCGCCCCCCGCGGCCCAGGCGGCAAGCGCAAGCGCACCAAATCCCAACCCAACAAGGACGACGACGACGACGACGACGAAGACGACCCGAGCAGCAGCACCTCCAGCCTCTCCTCCACCCCCGACCCATCCTCCTCAGCAGGAGCGCCACCACCAGCACCCTCCGAGCCCACGACCCCTCTCACCCCAGTCCCCCTCACAATGACCAAATCCGGCCGCCAGGTCCTCAAGCCCGCCGCCTACAACCCGGCAGCCATGGACGCCGCCCACCGGCGGCAGCGCGCGCCCGCTCACCACTACGGCAAGCGCACCGCCGAGCAGGCGCTCTGCAAAAAGTGCAGCCGCATGCACAGCCCGGCGACGAACCAGATCGTGTTTTGCGACGGGTGCAACGACGGCTGGCACCAGCTGTGCCACGACCCCTGGATCGGCGACGACGTCGTCCGCGGCGATCCCGGGAAGGGGTGGTTTTGTGGGGGGTGTGTGGGGAAGAGGGAGCAGCGGCATATCGCAAAGAGGCAGAGGGTTGAGCAGCAGCATCATCAGCACCAGGGCGGCGGCGGCGGCGGCGGCAGGAATAGGGGGGATAATAGTAAGGAGAAGGAGAGCTGGGCGGGCAAGCCGGCGCAGCAGAAACGGGCTTACCTCTTGACGCTGCCGCAGCAGGAGCTAGTCGCGCTGCTGATGGCGTGTTTGGAGACGCACCCGGACCTGCCGGTTTTTCCTGGTGCTGCTGCTTCGTCGGAACCTCATCAAGGGGCGGCCAGGTCCATCTTTGCGGGGACCACTACCGAGGGGTTGTTCCCGCGTGCTGATGCGCACCCGACGGGGCAGATTAATTTCGTGAGGAAGGTTGCTGCCGGGAAGGGGGGCAAGGGCAGCCAGAAGGAGGATAGTCTGGACAGGGGGAGCGCCGCCGAAGATGACGAGTTTGATCCGCTTGCTGCGCTGTGGCCGCGCGCGGGCATGGGCATGTACACGCGGCTGGCGCCGGATACCGAGGATGGGGCGAGGCTGGTGGATGAGGGGGATTTTGAGGCGTTTAGTGTTATTGTGTATGATGAGAGGGGGAGGAAGGTGGAGGAGAATGGGATGAAGGTTTGAGGGGGGAGTGGGAATGTTGGCAGTCGGCTACCGGTAATGCTAAAGGCTAGAAGTCTATGGCAAGCTTTCTGCCCTCTTTGGCTGACTTGTCTTACTAGCTAGTCAGAACACAACTCCCGCTACGAGGGAAATGAGCCGGCTGAGATATTTCTCACTTGCTGGTATTACCATTACTACTCGCGGTTGTCTTACCGACTTCAAGCCGTCAGAACAAGCAGTTCCCATGGTCCATCCAACGCCACACCCTGGCCGACTCGCGCAGCAGCAAGGTCACACTCTGCCCTGCACACTCTTTACCCACTGACGACCCCTGCCCACTCTAGCGATACGGACTGGGCGACCGCACAAGATGGCTCGGAGTATTCTGCGATCCCTGCGACACCGGCCTACCGTTCTGTTCTGGGTCCGGCGGGCGGACGTAGTTCTCCGGGAGGTTGCTCTCCTCACACCGCTTGGCCGCGTTGTACTTTCTGAACGCTGACTGCACCAGCACGCCGACCTCTTTCCGGTCGCGGCCGATGACGCCGACCGCCAGCAATGCTTCTGTTTGCTCGATCCTGTCGCTCGTGTCAGCTTTCATACTCCTTTGAGAAGGGAGTAAAGGGGGTAAGCCTACCAGTCCTGCAGCCTCCGGTACTCGGCCCGGTCATGATACAGCCGGTCTGGCAGCCCCTGCCCCTTAATCAAGGCCAGCACGCCGGCGATAACAGTGTTGACGGCGCCAAGGAGAGTGATGGCAATCACATGGTCACCCGCAGATGGGCCCCTTTTCTCTTCGAGTCAGCACTGAATCCAAGAACACACCGGCAAGAGACACTCACAGCGCCGTCAATGAAGCCCCAATAATAATCTGCGCAAAATGGCTCGCGTTGATGACAAACGACAGTATGTGATACATCCATTTCTTCCTCCGCACCTCGCTCAGCGCCGCCGCGTAGATGCCCACGGCCTTGCGCCGCCCGGCCTCGAGGGACTCGGGGTCCGTGGAGCCCGACAGCGTGCTGTTGATACCCACGGCGCGCCGGAAGATGACCAGGTTCTCGTCGTTAAGCCGCCGGATGTGCAGGCCCGCCGGCGCGCCCCACGACAGGTCTGTGTCGGCTTTCACGGGGCCGCGGAGGCCCAGCCCGATTTTTTGGTCCGGGTGGTCCGGGTGGTCGGGGTCCGGGGCGCCGCCACCGCCGCTGCCGCCGACGATTGTGGAGCCAGCGCCGACGCTGGGGTCCGTGTCCGGGGCTGGGGGGGACAGCTCGGCGGCGTGGAACTGGGCGGGGGATTTGGGGTTGGGGCTTGTTACTGGAGGTGCGGACATTGCGGCTGGATGGATGAGAGCTGCTGAGATTGATGCGTAGTTGGTGGTGGTGGTGCTGGCTGAGCGTGGAAAGAGTGGTGAGCTCTCGTGAATCTCCTCGTCTGTTGTTGATGAGCTCCGTGCGTCTGACATCATGATGAGATCCAACTCCCCCTTCTAGTCTCCGAACAACCCCTGAGAAGGGACGTGATTCATGTTATACAGTTTTGTAGATTGCCTTTTTGTGGCTTTTCTCGGCAGGGCCGCAAGTGTGCCGCTGAGTGACAGATGATATCCGGAGATAAGTGCGAGGGATCGAATCACAAGCCTGGGGCTTGGCCATCCTTCGAGTTGTTGACTGATGCATCTTGTCAGACTCAGTCATACTATTAGTACAAATCACGCCTAGTAGGCTACATTCTCACCCCTTGGTGGTCAGCGAAGGAGCACGTGGGGGCCAGGGGTTATCTGGTCGACCTCAAGGTGCACTAACACCTCTATACGCCGTCGTAATTCAAGCCACAGGAAGGCCCCATTGTCTTTGGACTGCATCAACTAACTGTATGAACATGCAGGTCTGTCGTCTCATGTGTGAATTGGGGAGGAGAACTAGTGCTGACATGCTTCGCTCCCCTCTCAGGGGTAATCACTAATGCGGGAGCGAGAGCTGGGTAAGAAAACCATCAGGAGTGACACCGCAAAGCTTTTGCCCATCTTGATCAGGTGGCGTCCTAACCGGCACGTGGCTTGGATCTCGCCGAATGCGTGTGGTATCACAGATCTTATTTGGGATCTTGAGTGCCCGCTGGGGTGAGCCGGGTGTGGCTCGGCAGATCCTGCCGTGGCGACCCGAACAAAATCACTGCTGTTCTAAACCTCCCTTGCACTAGAAGTGGCTGAGCTTGGTGGTGGCCAATTTCATAGACATATTTCCCAGGGCCGAGGCTGATGGTCACTCTGAAAGTCTGTTTGGCGGTGCGCTGCACTCCATTCACCGACTACCCCTGTTTTGTCCTCAGCCTTCCCGATCAATTACACATCCCGAGTCCTTGGTCTGAAGCCAACATGTCACCGACATTCCGGGTTGCCGGTACGGTATCTTGTGCCCAAATTGAGCTCTGGATGTGCTGCTCAGCTGCCGAGGTTGAAATGGCCCCCCATCCTCAGTCAACTCCAACCCCCTTTTGATTACGGCCAGCTCGCCTCGCCGGTCAAAAATAATCTCGCCTTCGCTGCTTATACCGAAGAGCATGTCGCTCAGTTTCATTGAGCCTATCCAGTCATTGGGCAGGAAGAAGTGCCGTACAAAGGAGTCTTCGGCAACGATGGCACCACTGGGCGAGCCAGGTGGCATCAGCTCGAACGAGGCGATCCAGTGGTCTGCCGTGTGAAATACAAGGCGGGTGCCAAACGCTCCGATGAGGTGCGCTACTTGGGCCGGCAGCATGGACGTGCGGATCTCCCACCGTGGGGCGACGGGTTGTGAATCAGTTCCTTCCAAGTCTTGGAAGTCCCAGAGTAGAATCGCGGCCGTTTCTTTGCTGGTGGAAGTACGTTCGGACGCTGAAGTATCCGTTGCGTACGTCGCGAAGTAATTGGCGTGAGACAAGGGGCAAAATCCGTCGAGTGACAGATGCAGGCCTGGCACGAGAAGAACCACTCGAAGTAGATTTAGGTTTGCCCAGTCGTGGATTTTGATCCCTTGTCCTGTCTCGTCGATGCTGAGCAGCAGGTCTGCCGCAGAACGGGGACACAGACAGGTCTTCCAGAGAGGGCTGGTGCTCTCTCGACTGGTTTCGTATTTGATCTGGCAGAGCGAGCCTTCCCCAGCCTGGTGTGGCATCGCCCAGAGCGTGTCGTGGTTTCCTGTGCTCACAAGCAGCCTCTGGTGTCTCGAAGACACAAGAACCTGCTTCAACGTGCCGAGGCCTGGGCCTGATCTTCGAACCTCGATCAAGGGCGGGTCTATCTCCCACACTGTCTCTGCTTGTTCTGGTTTGACCCGTCGCCGGTTAATCGTTCTTGCGCTGAAGTTCTCTCGGCGGTCGCCGCAGGCTAGTATCTTGCCTTGGTCGTCGAAATAGAGGGCGACGATTTCGGAGTGCGATCCCTGGACAAACAGAAGCTTCTTCTCTGGTTCTGGCCTGGAGATGTCATAGCCGAAGACAGACCCGTCCCCCATAGCGTAGAACACCACGCTGAACCCGTGACTGCAGGTCATGGCTGTGATCTCCTGCGCCCTCCTGGCCTGGCAATCACGATACATATCCCTAGGGCCCATCGGCTTGAGTTCTGTGAGGGAGGCACAATGATGTTGCGTGTTATGTGAGCGAAGAACGGGGGGTTCCCAGACGCGGCTTTGGCCTCGACAAGTCTCGATGACGCGGAGGTCATCACCGGTGAAAGTAAGACCCCAAGGCAAGGTACTGGCCTCAAGCCGGACACGGTAGAGCAGGCGGAGCGTTTTGAACTCGAACAGTGTCAAGTTCCCCATTTGGTCCACTCCGGCGAGTGTCCGGCCATTGTGCGAGGAAGCCAACACCAGGTTGTATGTTCGCTCTGTATTGACAGCAATGGGTTTGCCAATATCGAGGTCGAACACCACGAGATCTCCGTCGTCGAAAGTGGCGGCAAACAATTTGGTGTCGGCGGCTCGGCTGAAAGTAGCGGCGCGGACGGTCGGCCAACCCCTGGCCTGGAGCTGGCTGCCAAACATTTGTACGGATCCTGTCTTTTGCTCATAGACGTCGTAGAACTTCATCTCGGCGCAGTCCCAGAAGATGATGTCGTGGCCCTGGTACAGCGCGGCCAGGAGGTTTGTGTTGGGACTGAGCCACACCTGCGTTGGCAGTCTCCCTTGCATCCTCTCCGGCAAGTCGGCCCCCCAGCATCTTGGCTCGCCTTGAACAAAGGCGTTGGATTCGATGTCCCACTCAACAAAATGGTTCCGCTCCATTACCACGCGTAGTATGGTATCTTGTTTGGCGAATCTCAAAGATGCGCACTTCAGAGGAAGCTCAAAGCTGGCCAGTTCCAGCCCGGTTGCTGGGGACCAGACGCGGACCGTTTTGCCGCCTAGTGAGGCGAGATATTTGCCACTTTCTGCAAACGCCAGACCTCCCACATGCTCCCCGTGGTAGATGGTATGGATCTCTTGAAAGATTGCATCGTCGTACACTATGACTTGCCCCTCCCCACCCGCAATCCCAACAGCGAGGTAGCCTGGAGCGGTGACCACAGAGGACAGGCTCCTGCCGTGGGAATAGCGGAGGGTTGTGAGGCAGTCATCCCAGCTACGGGAAGACAGGCCCTGTACGCTTATCCCCCGCATTGGGCTAGCAAACTCCTGTCGTATGGCCGAGTCGGGTGGGCAGAAGGGTGCTATGTGATGATAGATGGCTTTTGGTGAGCGCCGCAGCCGCTCTCCGAACTGGGGCACCAGGTGGACCATATCTTCACCCCATTTTTCCAAGAGGTCAATTTCCCCTTGACTCAGTGAGAGACCTTGGGCCGCGGGTGACGGGTGCCATGCCCGGCGGCTAAGGGTCTTGATGATCTTGCCGGCGTCGTAAACGGTCCGAAGATCTCCGTTGGCGGCAATGAACTCAATCCAAATGAGAAGACTTCTGCTTCCCAAAAAGCTGGAGAGCATGAGAAGCAGCTCGTCGTCTGCCGAGTCGACGTGGTCAAGATGTTGGAAGAGAAACTTGGAGGCGTAATGGATAAAAGGGGCGGTGCTTTGTACCGGCCGGGTGTTGGATACTGATCCTGGTTTCTCTGACCTTCCTGCCGGGTTCTGCGATAGTTGTAATACCGATTTGAGGCAGACAAAGGCCAATCGACGATGCGCTTCCGGCTTTGTGACGATCAACGCAGATTTGGTCTGCCCACGAGTCAAGAACTCTCGAGCTGTCAGGTGTACAAGTTGGACTCTGTCGTGCTGATCCACGTACAAGAGACTTCCGCAACCCTTAGATATGACGTGTTGGGCATCGCCAATCTTATCATCAACATTCATCTCGATGGCTGTCTGCATCTCGGCCAAGTGGAGGGGCCGAAAGGCGTAAGTTGCCCATGCGAGGATGGCTCTCGTAGTCTCCTTTCCGAAACGAGTGCTGTCCATTCTGGCGAGAATGTCGGAATAGACAGCGTCCATGTCAGCCGGTGTGCTGTCCATGACGCTCGTAATCTCCTTCTCGCTCGTCACTTGGCGGAGTTCAGAGCACATGAGAGATGCCCACAAGAAACACCCTGCAGATCTCTCGAGGATCTGAGAAGCAAGCTTCTCTGGAGTGGGCCATCTGTCCGACGCAGGACATGGCAAGTGTGCGAGATTTGCCTCGAGAAGGAGTGAGATGTCCTGCAAGCTATCCTGCTCTGATATGGTGTAGCTCTGGATGCTGACGTGGGGATCGGTGCCTGGATGACGGTTCTCCACGGCGTCCCTGGATGTGACGAGAACCGACAAAGGCCAATGTTCCTGGATTCGAGTCAAAAAGGCAGTCATATCGCCAGCTCCCTTGCATTCGTCCATGGCGTCGATGACCCAGAACTGGGGTTTATCCAGCTCGACTTGGAGAATCCCAGAGACGAATGTCCTTTGCCACACGGAATGAGACTCGATCTTGTCTGTCAGACTGTCTTGACATTCTGACATGAGAGTCTTGAGCTTGTCAAAGACATTGGGGTGTAGCATCGCCATCTGCCATGCCATCGACCGCAAACAGCTGTTCACCGTTGACTTGACACTATCCCGCGCCTGGAAGAAGAAGAAACAGCAGTCAAGCCCTTGATTGCGCAAGTCGCCAATAACGTGGCTGGACAAAACACTCTTTCCGGCTCCGGGGCGACCCTGCAGCCAGAGGAAAGCGGATCCCCTCAATTCTCTCCATGACTGGTAGCATTTCTTGCTGATCAACCATTCGCAGGATCTGGGGAGCTTTGTAGACTCCTGGATTATGAGATGGTCTTCAGGGGCGGCAGAGACACCCAGAAACCGGTCGAGAACATGGCATTCTTCAGCAGTTGCAACTTGTCTTTGGGACGCAATGACAGTTGCCAGAGCGTTCCTCACCGACCGATAGGAGGAGTCCGCTGGTGTTGCGTACATGGCCACGTTGCGATGGTCTGCTTCGAGGAACGCCTGCCGCTCGTTGGGGAGGTTCATCACGGCGCTCGACTTTTCAACGATGAGCATCTTGTAAACCCCGACAGACATCGGCCGTGTCTCGTAAAAGGAGAACAGCTGAAGAGTGTTGCATTCCTGTGGAAAGTTCTTGGTGAGGGATTGAATCAGGGGCGATTGCGGAAAGAGGTCTTCGACAAAGGGGCGGCCTCCGATCATGGTTGTCAAGCGAGACAGGACCTGTGCAATGGCTGCACCTTGATGAGGTGTTGCCAGAAAGAAGATGGCGCAAACACGGTCTGCGATTGACTTGAACGCAGTCTTTTGGCGTGCAAACAGGTAAGCCTGCTTGACGACAAGGCCTCCCATACTATGGGCGACGAAGATCAGGGGTGGCTATCTCGGTCCGTCAGCAAGGACACTAATTACGTTGTTGGCTTGATTGCAAACATACCTGTTTCCCCTGCCTCATCGACGGTAAATCGTGAATCGCAGCAAGCAGAGTCTGAGAAATATCTCCAATGTTGAGAACCGAGGCGCGGGTGGCTGCGGCCGGGTATCCAAACGCATGGATCCGAACATCTCCAAAGCCATCTTCTTTAGGGAGCCATTGTTGGGGCCAATAACAGTCAGGGTTGTTCCCCTTGCTCCAGGTGCTGAAGGACCCGCCGTTCAGGCCGTGGACGAAGACGACGTCAGCCACAAGAGCACGTGTCTGCTTTGGATTCGGCTCATAGAGTGTGGTGAGCCCGAGAGGCCCTTTGAGCTCCTGGACACCCTCGGTTCCTCTGCTGCTTAAGCTGAAGGATCTGGAAATAAAGGACCAAGTGGTCGAACGTGCCGTGGCAGGGGTCGATCCACCACTTGTCCGCCCCATTGCAGGCGGTTGGGGGTCTGAAGCAACAGTAACCGGGGAAGAAGACGGTCAGGTTGGGTCAGTTAGCTCGAGAAGTCAAATTCGTCCAGCGCGTCCGTGTTGTGAAAAGGAACGTCTATCTCAAATTGTGAGGGTAAAAGTGAGGAGGTTACAAACAGGGGATGCCATCGTCGCCCATCAGGCTCCGGCCTCCAACCAATCAGAGTGGGGTGGTAGCCGCCCCCCCCCGGGCCGCCCCCCCTGGCCGTCCAAAAAATCAGTGTCAACGGCCACATGTCCTGACCCCTGAGCAGCTTGCTTCCAGACGATGAAGGCCACCGACCTACAATTTACCTGTTTGCCTGGACCGCTCCTGCTCCATGAGATAACCTTCATACCCTAGAGGGTACCTGTTGAGCAGGTCTCTGATGGCATCCTTGACGCTGCGGATATAAACAAGTTAGGAAGGGCTCACTGTTGTAATTACGTCTCCAGCGCAAAACAAAGAAAGTAAAAGAAATTAGAAAGAAAAAAAGGAAACAAGAAGAAGAAAGCAGAAAAGTAAACAACAAAATAAAAGGATAATGGTTGAAAGAGATGATCACAACCTACAGATTTCTCCACAGAAGATTCCCTGGATACAAAGATGATGCGTGAAGGTCGAACCGGCTGAGTCAACGGCATGGGTTAGCCACTTCCCCATCGCGCCGGTGAAAGGGGTTGGTGGTGTACTTACATTGCGTATAATTTGACCCTGCTCTCAAAGTCCCGACTCGGCTTCGACGCGCCATGTATCGTCTGGTATTCCTCGATATAATCACGGCCCATTCGATGCCGAGTGGGCCACCATGGACCTAGCTCATCTGTGTGTTTCGCTGTAAGCCGCTGTCCATATCCACCAGGGGAAGGATGCTCACACTCGTTATGCGCATAGAGAGGAGTTGCGTCGAAAACCAGAGGTTTTCCGGTGGCTTTGTCAACGGCGACATTGCCATCCCACAGATCTCCATGGACCAGTGTCGGTGTCAAGACTCTGCCCTCAGTCTCCAGGGGCCGCAGGAGTCGGGGAATGACCTTGGTCATCAGGCCCTCACGGAGATGGCGCATCTCCTCGTCGGGCCCATGTGTCTGCTCCTCCGCGTCAAAGATGTTGCTGAGGCCTTTTGAGAAGCACTCCTCCCAGCTTTTGCACAGGGGGAACGTCTGAGGGTTCCGTCCGCCGTACATGGTGATGGGGAACCCGAATTCTCCCGTCCTGGAAGCGCCACGCTTGTGTAAGTCTGAAACGAGGCCCGGAAATACCAGGACATCTGGGATTTTGTTCACGGGTGGAAGCTCCTTTCGACCTGAGGGTTCTTTTACCTTCAAGAACTGGTGAAACCGGCAGACAAAGAAGTACGTCTCGGGTTCCTCTGTGTAGGCGCCCCAGGCGACTGGCTCAACGACCATGTCGGGGTTCGCGCTGTGGAGAAGCGACATTGCATAGTATTCGGCCGAAACCATGTCTTTGCCTTGTTCAAACTGAAGTACCTATTTGTTTTGTGAGAGGCTGTGACAAATAGTGCTTTTTATTCGGAAAGTTACCTTCATGAAGAACGGGGTCGGGTTCCCGACTGCATCTGCCGCTTCGATCTTGGCTGTTCGTGCCCAGTACGAGGCACCGCTTTGAGTGATACCATGTACCTGTGTCCCTGGAGGGAGTTCTTAAATGGGGTGCTTTTGGTGAGTGATCTAGACAGAGGTGATGTGAACGAGGACTCACTGTCTCGAACTCCCTGGTCCACATATTTAATCAGCCGCTCGGGAATGGGGATCTCCTTGTCCCACACTTCCTTGTCCGTCATCTCGATCAGAGATAAATTGGTGTTTTGGTAGTTGATATTAGTAAGATGCGGTTCACAGATGGATGTGGTCGGTTCCCCTGTTTAAATCATAGAAATATTTCATTTCCCCTGAACCCGAAACAACGACAACCAACGACCTCTGTGCCACCCATCGGCAGGAAGGGCGGCCAGCCACGGGGGACGGCCAACGGGGGCGGCCAACGGGGGCGGCCAGGGGGGACCGTCTAGGGGGGGACCAGCAAGGGGTGGTGCAAGCCGAAGACGTGGGTGTAAGAAGGGTAGACGTAGCACAGAACACTTGGACCTGTCTGAATATCCCCATTTAGGACTGGCAGTTTCCCAACATGTTTGAAGCTGTTGGTTGCAGGGTGCATGAATAAACCTAGCGTGGCTGTGCCAGCGTGACCCTACCAGCATGGTTACCACAAGCCTCAAGGATCAACCAACACGGTGTTGGTACTTGGTTCCAAGTTAAGGTCGTAGCCGTCCCGCGATCAGCGCTGTAACACCCAATAAGAGACCCTTCAAACCCTCGGCTGTCTGCGCCCGCGATCACGACAGAAGACAGTAGGATGCAGCCAGAACACCATGAAAAGGGCTCTGACGATACCGCCCAACCGCCGTCCCAGTCCCTAGATTTAGCCGCAGCTCCATACACCACATGGACCACGCAAGACCGGACCCTTTTGGTTTGCCTGCTTGGGTACCTCGCCCTCGCCTCCTCACTAACAGCAAACATCTACTTCCCCCTCATCGACCTCTTGGCAGAGCGCTATGAGACCTCCACCCAGGCCATCAACCTAACCATCACCCTCTACTTCGTCTTCCAGGGCATCGCCCCCTCATTCTGGTCACCGCTCTCCGACTCCTTCGGCCACCGCCCCGTCTACCTAGCCACCTTCACTATCTACACCGCCGCGTCCCTCGGCCTGTCAATCGTCGACAGGAGCTACCCTGCACTCCTCCTGCTCCGGGCATTGCAGAGCATCGGCGGCTCGGCCGTTCTCTCACTCGCCTACGCCGTCGTGGCCGACGTGGCGGTGCATTCGGAACGGGGCCGGTTCCTGGCGCCCATGCTAACGGCCACCAACGTAGGCCCCTGCATCGGACCCATCATTGGGGGCGGGGCGCTCGCGTCCAGGGATCCGCGGTGGTGCTTCCGCGCGCTGCTAATTTTCGGGGCTTCGGCCGTGTTGCTCATCGGGCTTGTGCAGCCCGAGACGGCGCGGACCGTGGTGGGCAATGGTGCCGTTCCGGCCAAGGGGCTCTGCAGGACGTGGTTGAGCCTCATTTTCGTTTGGAGGAAGGAGAGGATGGAAAAGGAGAAGAGCTCATTGTCGGAGCAACTGTCTCAAGATCTCGAACATCAACTCCAGGAAACCAGCCCTAGACAAGAGGACCAGCCCACGCGTGTCCAAGAACCCGACATCAATACAGGCAAGACAGGTCGCGGGAAATTCATCTTCCCCAACCCGCTCCCCTCCCTGCGCATCGTCTTCCACCCCGACTCGTTCCTCACCCTCTGGCTGGCCGGCTGCCCCTACGCACTCTGGTTCTGCGTTCAAACCTCCATCACGCCCGTCTTCCGCCGCTCCTACGGCTTCAACCCCCTGGAAGTAGGCTGCTGCTTCCTCGCCGGCGGCGCAGGCATCATCGCAGGCGGTTTCGTGGTCGGCCGGCTGATGGACAAGAACTACAAGCACGTGGCAAAGAAGGCAGGGTTCACCATAGACAGGGTCCGGGGTGACGATGTTGCGCGGTTCCCCATCGAGCACGCCCGCTCGCGGTGGTCGGTGAGCATTGTCGTTGTGTCCATGTTCTTCGTGGTTGGGTATGGCTGGGCGGTGGAGCGGCGGGTGCATGCCGCGGTGCCGCTTCTTTTGCAGGCGTATTTGGGGTGCAAGTGTACCGTGGTGCATCAGACGTACAGTGCCCTGATCGTGGATGTGTTTCCCAATACCACGGGGACGGCCGCGGCGGCTAATAATATCACGAGGTGTGCGCTGGCTGCCGCGGGAGTAGCCATGCTGGATCCGCTGGTCAGCGCGCTGGGGTATGGATGGGTGTTCACGCTGCTTGGGCTATTCGACGCTATTAGCTGTGTCCTTGCTGTGGTTGCGTTGCGGAGATGGGGCCGTATATGGCGAGACAAGCGCGCGGACAGACTCAAGGACCCGGGTAATGTCTGAGATAGACATAGAATTTGGGTTGAATGTCAGCCACAGCGTCGTCGTACATGAAAGTATCATAATATCTGAACACAGTCAACTTCTGATCAACCCGCATATAACCCTGTTAAAGCACCACGATTTCCTCCAACTCCAAACCAGTAAATGTTCATCTCACTCACGCTCAACCCTCCACCCCCTCTTCTTGCCCAGCAACTCCATTTGATCCGTCACGCCTTTGATCTCATTCCCAACCCAGCAATGCTCCCCGCCACCGTTCGCCAGCGCCAGCCCAAACCCCTCCTTGGGCACCTCGACGCCATCAGCTCCCTCCCCAAACAGGTAGAGCGGATCCACCGTGCCGACAGTGAAGCACACATAATCGTCGGAATCAGGCTTCCAGTAGATCCACGAGCCGCACTCGCCGCAGATGACGCGCTCGGCCGTGGCGCTGGCGCGGTAGAGTTTCAGGGTGGCCGTCGGGGAGGTGAACTTGAAGTTTGTGCTGGCGGGCTTGATTCGGTGGCAGATGAAGAAGAGGGAGCCCGACTGCTTGCGGCATTGGGTGCATTGGCAGGTGCTGGACTGTTACAGGAGGTTAGATAGGGACGGATGGAAATGGGTCGACCTTCTTGGAGAGGCAAGCAAGATGAGGTAGGGAGAACTGACCGAGGTCTCAAAGTCGTGGTCGGCGGGAAAGTCGACACGGTAGCGCAGGCTGTCGCAGAGGCAGCCGCCGGTGATGAACTTGGGTGTGGGGAACGAGGGAGCCATGGTGTTGGTGTTGTTGACTTGCTGAGTTGCGCCTGTTCTTGGGTTGGGATTGGAAGATGCAAATGCAAACAGAAGTTGATTGAATGGAACTGAACCAAGAACTGCAGAAATTTAAGCTGCCATCGACTCGCCTCGGTCGCGCATGCCCGTAACACCACGCCATCATCGTTTCCAGATTGCGCCTTCCTCTTACACACAGCGCGCCTTTTGCTGACATCGCGGGGAACTCTGGGGGAGCAGCCGCTAAACCTGCAGGCCGTCGTCTTGGCTTGCGTCACTGACGCTAAACCTGCAGGCCGTCGTCTTGGCTGGCGTCACTGACGCCACAGGCAGGCGTGCCCTGTAATGGTCTTTTTTTCAGCGCGCCGCTGCCCGATTCCTTGAACCATTCCAGGTTTCTTCCAGATTGCCTTTTGTTCACAACATGCACACAAACCACCTCAATACGAAACGCCAACTCCCGTAAGACGGACAATCTACGCCCCGGACGTCTCCTCCACATCCCGATACCTCTCCAAATGATGCTTCTCCCTCAACCGATCCCTCTCCTCCCCGGTAAACAACCCATCACCACTCTTCTCCCCGAGCTTCCCCAACTCGACATAATTCTCCCTCAACCACTTGAGCGCCGCTTCGCTCCCCAACCCAGGCCTCCTCTCCAAATTATGCTGCTCAACCCTCACAACAGTATCCAACCCAACCTCATCCATCCGCTCACACGGCCCCTTCTCAGCATGGAAAAAATCCCTAAACAACGCGTCCACATCGCCGGGCTGCGCCACCCCCTCCGCCAGCACCGCCAGCGTCTCGCGCTTGCACGCCGCCCAGATGCGGTTGAAGACGAACCCGCGCGACTGGATATCGCGCGGCACCGTGACGGGCGCGAACCCGACGCGGCGCATCTGGCCCGCTAAAAAGGGGAAGACGGCGCCCGCCGTCGCGCCCGACGACATCAGCTCCACCATGCGGTTGCGCGGCGGGATGAAGTAGTGCGTGTTGAGCAGCCGGTGCGGGTGCGTCAGGGGTCCCTCGGCGGCCATCTCGGCCGTGGTGAGGCTGCTGCTGTTGGAGGCGAGGATGCAGTCTGACGGTAGGGAGCGTTCGAGTAAGGCCAGGACGGAGGTCTTGAGCGGGAGGGATTCCGGCAGGCACTCGATGGCCAGCCAGGGGGCTTTGGTGTGTTCTTGGGGGGTGATGGTTCCCGCCGAGTCGCGCTCCGGGTGGCCCGAGGTTGTGGTGGCGGTGCGCAGGTCGGTTGTCGTGCACACGTGGCCCGGGTGCGTGCCGCGCGCGGTGCAGTAGGCCGCGAGGTTGTCGGTGATATACTCGGTTGCCGAGTGCAGCGCGTCCGGGGAGATGTCGTAGATGGTTACGGGCCGGGTGTCGGAGGCCCAGACGAGCGCGACGCGGCGGCCGATGTTGCCGGCCCCGACGACGAGGACGGGGCGTTGCTTGAGGCTCTCATCCGTGGGCGGTCGCCATTTGGGTGGGTGTGCTTCCTTGCCGGCGCCATCAGAGCGGTAAGGTGAGGTGGTGAAAGGTGAGTGTTGGATTGCAGGTAAGTGACGATAGGGGGTGAAAGGTGTTTGGCATGTTCCCCAACAGGCCAGAACACCGAGTCGAGAGACTGGAGTGCAGATCGGCCGAGAGGCCCCCGAGATGGCTGCCCTACTAATCGTAGGGATGCTCCGCAGAGCCAGCCGCCGTGAGCTATTCATTGAGCTGGTCTTTGGCGTCTTGATAACTGTCGATTTCGATGAGAGTCTTGTCCTCAACACGAAATGGTACGCATCGAATGGTAGGTGTCGTTGGGTGTTGCCACTTTCTTTTACGGCTTGCTGATATGTCTAGGTGGTAATTGGCGATTGTTTGACCAAGTGATGCCATCCATCTGGTCAATCGCTGCTTTAATACCGCCGAGTCCTCCCGTGTTGGTGGTGGGGTGACGACCATCTGACGATCTCGTGTTCCCCGCACTCGCCGCCGCCTCTGCATTTTCTTGCATATGACCTCGCAAGATTGGAATGGGGAAGAAATCGGACAGGTCTTTTGTCACTGGAGAGTTGAAGTCAATCTACATTTTACCTCAAAGGAGCTCCGTCCCTGTGCACCCCCTCTTTCCTACACAGCTACCATACTGCCACGACTCCCAATCATTAGCAATTGTATCCGTATTAGCTGTGTCTTGTAAGACAAGCCCTAAGCCACCACATGTTCACCTTTGGCACTCATTCAACCTGAATGGGAACGACATCCTTCATTGTCGAAATCGAACTTGGAGCATCGAGCCCCCCGGCTCCGTGAACTCGAAGTACTGAGAGTGGCTGCTGAGCACCACTCCAACGGCCTGCTTCTCATCTGGCGCAAACCGGTGGTCTAGAGAAATACTGTAGAGGGGAAGGGAGACCTCGATCGCATGCACTCGCTGTGTATCCCAGAGCAGTTTCTGCAAGAATGGTGATAAGCATGGGCGTGATAATAATCAGTCCTCCTTTGTGATATTAACGCCGCCCGAGTTCATCCAATCTGGCCCTTTGTACCAACCGTCCTTGACCCGCTGAGACTTGGAACCAAACGGTGGTTTTCGCCTCCTGGCAAACACTGAAAGAAAATCCATCTAACCCGCCGTGTGATAGATATGGGGGAAAGAAAATCGCCAAGAGAAGAAAATAAAATGAGGAACCCGGTGAAGAAAGATCCAAGATGAGGGAAGGCTGATGCTCAAGGCTGAACCTCAGCCGAGCCGGAAAGTCGCCGGCGTAAGGGCACCAGGGGGGTTGAAACCACCTTCAAATTCCTCCGCGCCCACCGACCAGCTCGCATGAATCTCCTCGTCCCTATGGGCGTCGTGTCCTCACTCACTTGCGACGCTGTCGATTCCTCCGAGCTTGGAGTGCCAATGCCAGCCCATCTCTGAGCATGTTCCGTCCTCCACCGCTCCCACTGCCGCTGTCGTTCGGCTTCGGCTTGCTGAGCTGAGGGTTGATCGGCAACGGGAAGACCCAAGATGGCGTCCCGGATGGCATCGCGACGGGCAAGCTCCCTCTGGACCATCAAAGGACTGAAGGCGTCCGGGGATGTCACTAAGATACTGTTAGCCTACGGAACCAGATGGTCAAGAATCACTCTTACCATCAACCAACCCCTCCTCCTCCAACCTTTCCAGATCCTTCCCATACCGCCCAATCAGCCGAATATTGCAAAGCTGCAACGCATCCAACACCGTACCATACAGCTGCAACGACCCGTCATGCTCCCCAAACACATCCCGATCAAACACAAAGTCACCACTAAAAACCACATCAACCGGCAAATCCTCCAGCACATAAAAGTCGTCCCTCACAGGCTTCGCCCCTCCCAACCCAAACTCCCACTCCAACCCCGCCACAACCCCGTCCGTCCACGCCGTCGACCCGTCCGCAAACTGCACCATAACCTGCCGATCCCTCCCGCGATCAACCCAAAACCCCCGCCGCCGCGCATACTCGGCCGACACGGCCATGATATCCGAACCGGAGTCCGGCAGCGCAGCGACAAGCTCCCCGTCGAGATACCCCCACAGCTGCCGCCGGCCCTCGTCAGCATTAGTGCCCATGTAATTGAGCCTCCGCAACAATTTCGTCCCCAGAGACCGAAGCGTCGTCGAGATACGGTGCTTGAACTTGGTGAGCGTCTCCGTCGCCCGCAGGAAGGCGTCGCCCAGGATCAGGTCGTGGGCACACTTGGGGAGGACGAGGCAATCCAGCCAGTGTGCAGTGTGTTCACGTTCGTTGTCGAATCTCCAAAGAATGAAGACTCTGGTGATGGAGGTGACTGATTTGCCCGAGGCGAGCTGGACAGGCGCTGCTTTGAATCCATGTCTGGTGGTCAGTCCCTTGTCCTCCATTATCCATGCTCTCTTGCACCCAAACTCCGAGTCGTCCCTGCGTTGACGTGCGAGTTTCTCGAAGAAGGCGGCCGAGATGAAGGAGGTGTCTGCGCCGGTGTCGGGGATGGCGGCCACTTTGAGGCCGTTGACAACCCCGTTTACGCGGCGGTCGCGGATGAGGATGCCGTCCGGGGCGGGATTTGTGTTGGAAAAGTACGGACGGGAAGAAGGGTTATGCTGGGGTGGACGGTCAGGATCGTTGCGGTCCCTGTCCCCAATATCACGGATAAGCAGCCGTTTGCGAAATGTGTACGGGGTATAGGAAGACGTACCTGAGCAGAGTTGCAGAGGTCGTCGGCTTCCCTCGGAAGACTTTCAAGTTGGGGGCAGGGAAAGGGTCGGAATGGTTGCTGCCCCTGCTCCTGTCACGGGTCAGCAACCGCTCTGCCCCAAGGGCCCCAACGAGTCAAGACGAACTTGTTGGCCACAGACATGCCAGTCTCCCATTTCGAGTTTAACCATGTCGTCTCCTGATTCCCAGCATTCTCATTGATCTTAGCGTGATGTACCGAAAGGTGCTGCAACCGGCGGTGCACTTCTTCCTCCGCTTCGCGCCTGAACCACTCGACTACCCTGTTCTGGCGTTCCGTTCTCTCCCGGCTCGAACCGGCTATCAATTCGGGAGTGACTTTCATGCTGAATTCCAAGGTTCAACGTGATGGGCGTGGGGAAGGGGAAGGGAATCCAGAGTCGCGATGCGCTGTGCTGGACCCAGTTGTACTGGCCAAACCGGAAAACCGACCCTGTAGCTGTGTTGAGAGCGGAGAAGAAGAGTGTTGATTAGAAAGTTTGCCAAAGCCTTGGCTTGTGGCCGGACGGTGGCGGCGGCTGAGCTGGAGGCCTTGCTGCCCGATTGCTTGGATGGTAGGCTTTGCTCTTGGGGCACACCAGAGAGCCAGTCAGCCCAAATTAAGGCATCGGGACATTGAGGCTGAGCTCAGAAACAGACCCAACCTCCAATCTGCTCTCATGCTCCTGTCATGCACGCCCCCCCATAACCAACCCTCAAATCCAAGATGAACCTCCCAAGTGAAGGCTTCGCAGCAGTCGCCGAATGGATTGCCTTAGACCCCGACAATGAGACCTTCATCTTTCGAAAGTTTGGCCGGCTCGCAGCCCGGAACCTTTTGTACCAGCAAGCACGGATAACAAAGCTGGAGAAGGAACTTGAAGAGCTGGATAAACAGCTAGCCGAAAGCAAAGACATGGCAGTGAAAGATGCAGCAAGAACATGGGAGCAACTTGTAAAACAAGACTTTGAAGGAGAAGAGCACGCTCGACGCCACATGAAGCTAGTTATTGAGATGAAAGAGGCTTTGAAAGAGTATCGTGCGTTCTCCTTCTCCTCGATGCTAGTTGAGGGTGTGGCTAACAGAGCAAGATGAAACCCTTGTCCTCCAAAGCCAAGTGTCAAACCTCCACAAGCCGAGCCAAAGAACACTGAATGCCTTCCGGCATTGGTTTAACACACCATTCCCAGTGCTCGGAGGGCAATCCAAACACTTCCTCGACGCAAAGGACGGTCTCGTCGCTCTCACTGCACCGAGGGACTTTGACCCCGTGTCACAGCTCTTGCGACGGTACTGGCCAGCAAAGGTGAGCAAGCCACCCTCCCTTGGAAATCAAACAACGGCTGACCCCAGACCACTCACAGAAAGAAGCCACACGAGACGGATCACTCCACATCGGCCGCTTCAACGAGGCGTCCATCTCGACCGCCGGCAAAGTCATCACCATCCTGGTCGCGGCAAACTTTCTGGTTGAGTCTATCTATGCACTGTATTTCGCTGCAACTCCGCTTCAAAGGCTGGGCCTGATCCAAGTCCTGACAACTATCTTTGCGCTCTGCGCCGGCTTCATGACCAACGCGAGGCGGGCCGAGCTGTTTGCTGTGACTGCTGCGTAAGTTTTTGATGTTCCCTTCTCTCCCGCTGTAACATGGTTTCTAACGCCTGGTGAATAGATATGCTGCGGTATTGGTAGTGTTTGTGGGCAGTGCAGAGTTTCCGGGAGGAGGGAATACCGGGAATGGGCAGGGTCGAGGGGCGTGATGCCTCAGGACCTCGATCCGGAACTGGGGGAAGACCCGCTGAGCTGTTCAGACTTCTTCCTTTTCTGACCATTGGCCTCGCTTTGACCGTTTGCCTCGTTCTCGCCGTCCTCGCGCTGACTGTTGTCCTTATTCTCGGGGCTCGACCCGGAACTTGATGTCAGTTGAGGGGAACCGCTGGCCAGTTTAGGCTTTCTCCTTTTCTGGCCGCCGGCCTCGCTTTGGCATTTTGCCCCGTTCTCGCCGTCCCCGGCCTGACCGTTGACCTCGTCATCAAATCCTCGCTTCAACCAGTCATGTTCCCATATTTCCCGGTCCTCCAGTGAAAGCGGGCTGACAATGGACATGAAGTCAAATACGTCGAACGTCGCCTTTCGGGAAGCAAATTGGTCCAACAGGAACACTTCCCCACCACTGGCGGGGGCTTTCTTTGGCGGGTCGGGGCCATCGGTCGAGGTAGTGTCTGAAGCCCTGATGCCAGGAGCCCTTGTCGGTCTATACTTCTCGTCTCTGGACCAAGAGTAACCTCGATACTGCAGTCTATGCCCCTTGCAAGCAGCATGACGCCGTACGCCAGGGTCGACAAGCTCAAGCGGTGTCGAACCGAACGGTCTCCAGGGGAAGTTCGGCAACAGAAAGTTGTTCGCTAGATGCATGGATAGCAATCGGCACTGGTCAGCTCGGGTGATCTGGCCGTCCACAGCAAGCGGTCCCCGAGTGTGCTGTTGAAGGAAGTGCTGCAACGTGCCGGACCATGCTGCGGTATTCAGGTCGTTTGGAAAGAATCCGAGTTTAATTGTCCCCAATAGCTCCTTTTGTAGATTCAGGACAGTCGCGCCGACCCAAAGAAAGGCTACTTCGGGTCGCCGATCCATCATCATGCGGCCGAAAACGAGGGGCCTGTCGACGGCAAGCGAGTCGATGACCGCGAGGGCGCCCTCGAGCCACGGAGTGACGGCGTTGCATTCAATTTCGGGGTTGTAGAAGGCGTTGAGAAGCATGGATTCGGTGCCATGGATGTTGCAACCCAAAGTCAGGAGCTTGTCGAGGTGGCTGTTTGGTTGGCGTAGCCAATCGTGTCGGAGGCCATGGCTTGGTGCCCCGCGGGTATGCTTTGGCGGTGTTGACTGCTTGTTGACGACGACAGCGGGTAGAGTCAAGACTCTTATAGTGTCTGGTATGGACGGCAAGAGAAGAACAGCAGCGAGCGCGGCGTGGCTCTGGTCTACGATGTTGTGGCGGACACAGAACTTGTCGAGGAAGTCGAGAGCTTCCCGAGATGACAGAGGCGTTGCTGATGGGGGAGGTTGAGACGGATTCGGCTGTGGTGATATAATGAACCTCGGGCCAGATTGCACGCGGATCGACCAGGGCGACCAGAATGTTTCCCGCCCAGCAGTCATGGTGGCATGCCAGCCTCTGCCCGACGCCAGAACGGCAACCCACCAGCGAGTTTCTATCGAGGTGGCATCCCCAATGTCCACCGTCACGATGGACTGGTCGGCATTCTGTTCCGTGGAGGGCCTCTCCTCACCTTGCGCGGCGGGTGAAGGCACATGGCGAAGTAGGCGACTCCCGGGCATGATTTCAACCCAGCGCGCAGACAGGATGTATGCCCAGGCCAAGATCAGGACCGAAAGGCAATTTTGGTCCCCTCGAACGAACCATGACTCCTAGGTGAAGGCGCAGTCGGGATCCTCGGCAATGGCGAGTTGGGTCGGAAAGGGATGGCGCGAGCCAACGGAAAATAGCGATGGATGACGAACGGCTGGCAGTCCACGGGGGCAGCGTGAACTCGGTGAACCCCATCCGGCAATGCAGGTTCCATATCGTCGGTTGTTGTATGTGTAAAACGCGCTTTGGGGCAAGTCGTTTGGAAGGACGGGGTGTTGACGGAACGCGTTGCGGGCCGTGAGGTACGATGTCGGAAGCGCTGGCGTTTCGGTCGCAGCTCGGTAAAGGTCGAGCCACAAGCTGTAGCTGTCCTCGTAGATTTTGCGGAACTGTTCGTCGCTCAGCCGCACTGCGTCGTCCATGGTGGTGGCGCTGTTGTGTGGAAGGGTACGGCAGTGGTGGTTCGAGGTCGAGTTCGAGAGGTACGATGCTGGTGTTGGGTGAGAAAGCAAAATGAAACGCCCTGAATGGAACCACATGGCTGCAATGGCGCTTGAAACATTCACCCTGTGTCGCAGCTTCCTCTCCGACAGCAATCTGACCGGAAACTCGGAAGGGCTCTTGCCTTCGAGGATTGGCCCCCTTTATTGCCAAGAAGTAAACAAAGCCCCTTTTCCTGTGCTTGGTTCCATTCCCAACTTCAGCTCCTGGAATCATGAAATGTCCCATTTTACGGGGCTTTGAGAAGGGCACTGGTTGCCATAGCATATCAAAAGGCAAGGTCAAAGGCAGAGAACCAACATTGGACAGTGAAACATGGAACGCTTGCCTGTGGGTGAATTTGGCGCCGTTAATGGCATCAATACCTATACTTTCAAGCAGTCTCCGACATGAGCAGGCAAAACATGTTCTCTGCCCACTCATCAGCTATGTACTAAGTTGTTGTTTGTGCAGAGTTAAATCAAGGTAGGTCAACTTTGTTTGGATACAGCTTCTGGGGCCACCTTCCGGGCCTTTCTTGTTTCTTTTTCCACCGTAGTTTTCATCTAATCTTGACAGTTAACTTGATTTTGCCCGCTGCCACCACACAAAGAAAACTTTTCCTACAAATCATCCGACTTTCCTGAAACTTTTCAAATCCTCAGCCCTCACCTTCCTCCTAGCTTTCCGACTTTGCATCGGTCGGCCATTTCCCATCAAGGCGGCTTCATCGAGAGCCAACACTTCCTGCCACCATTCTCACTACCCACTCAAATCCGATTTTGTTTGACCACCATCGCAGCAATGGCGTCCATGGGACCCGAGGTCGGCAACACGGTCATCATCGGAATCGACTTTGGCACCACCTATTCCGGCGTCGCGTTCACCTGCTCGAAGAAAATCGACAGCATCGAGGTCATCGCCAGCTGGGACTCGGAGCTGCCTTCGAACTGTGACGAAGACAAAACCCCGACTGCCATTTCATTTGGCCCGCAAAACCAAGTCACCTGGGGTTACAACATCCCCTTCGACGCAGAGCAGGCGAAGTGGTTCAAGCTTCTCCTCATCGATGACAAGGACCTGCCGGATGAAGTCCGAGGCTCGGACAAGATCAGGGAAGCCCGTGCCTACCTGGAAAAGCACAACATCACCACGGTAGATGCCATCGCTCTCATTTCGCAGGCTGTTCGACCCTAGAGAGGCGGCGCAGACGAGGCTGACCGAGACGATCTACTCCTGCACCGCCGACAGCCCTCCGCAGAGATGGGACGGCAATATGCGGGTGCTGTGTACGGTCAAGTGGGATACCGAGCTCGACATTTCCTCCCTGCCTCTTTTCACAAACCGCCTGGGAAAGGTCTTTCACAGAGCCCGAGGCTGCTGCATTGGCCACCCTTGCAGACATGGAAGGCCGCTGTGACATCAAGGTTCGTACTGCATTCATCGTTTTGTTCTATTATCCCGCTGACTTCCGTTCAACAGGCTGGCGATACCTTTGTGGTCGCCGACTGCGGCGGCGGCACTGCCGACATCATCAGTTACGAGGTGGTTACCATCTCACCCATGGTTGTTAGGAATGCGTCAAAGGCCAGGGTACGTATTGGAATCAGGCTCCGTCCAAGGGCAAGAATCCTAAGGTACGGGCTTGAGACGACCTGGCAACTTGGTACCGGCCTCGTAGTCCACCACAACGTTCTTGGAGCCCTGGCGCTTTCCGTCATGGTTGTAACGGGCTGGGCCCTGTTGCCGGCCTCGGACACCCTCGGCCAAGACGCAAGACCCGATGCAGCCACTTCGACGCTGCCGCCAGAACGCGGGGTATATATATATCTATCACCACGACGCAAGACTGACGAAGCCGCTATTATTATATATATCCTCCCTCTAGATATAAGAAGAGTACCTTAGGGGAACTGTTCATTCCTTCTTTCCTCTCTTTTCTTTAAGTTTAGTATACTCGTATAGTCGTTA
>MU854596.1:0-33845 GCA_033296685.1 Parachaetomium inaequale | reverse complement strand
GCGTCGGTTTCGTCGGTTTTGGCCCAGGTTTCGTGGACCTGGCGGCGAAGCTCTTCTTCCCAAGGTATATAGATATATATGTATATATAGAATACGAAGAACTCTCCAGACTTAGGAAAATATCTGATCTTTGTACTTGATATGGAACTTGCCAAGTTCAGTACTCAGAAACAGAATCAGGCGCATCTGTTCAGCGTAGATGGTAGTGCCTCCAGTACCGTGGTACTGGCTATAATACCGAGCGGCCTCCAGCAGTCGCTCAGCCGACCAGTTGCGCCCGTAACTTACTATTGCCCTCAGGAGAACTGGGAAGAATTCGTCCCATCGCTCCGCGAGGTCTGCCGCACCCTGCGTGTTGCTCGCCACGATGGCCATCTGGGCACGGATGTTGTCGGCGGCGGCGTTGAAAGCAGCAGACACCTCTGGGTGTTGAAGATAGGTGAAGACACGCATGGTCTGCAAAGCGAGCCCAAGGAATTACCCGGGTGGTTGGTCAGTCAGCCCGTCAAAACCGGAGTACGGGAGGTGAGAACCAATCGTGAACGTCCAACAAGGACTGGGACTGGACAGGAGGAACAAAAGTGACGTGGAAAAGAACTCACCGCCTTGATGGCATCAATTGCGTTCATAGCAGCCACACGATTTCCAGCCGCCCCGTCCTCCAACGCCTTGTTAAAGACTGCCAAAGACATCGGGTTTTTGAACCCGACCAGCTTGCCCTTGGCCTGATTCATCTGCTTGTCTGCAAGCAACAGCAAGAACATGTTGGAGCTGGAACCGAAGGCCTCGAAGAGGCGGCTCATCGCATTCCGGATCTCAGGCGACGTCGGCGAGACTCGTGGAAGGCCGGCAGGGAGCATCCCGTCTTTCATGAAGACGTCGTTGAACCATGCGGCGGGAATGTTGGCGAACTTGGAGATGGCGCCACCAGGCAGGATGCCGGTCACGCAACTCTGGGCGAATTTGTGGAGGACTTGCAACTGTTCGGAAGAGGGTGCGATTGACGCGAATTAGTCTGGAGTCGAGTGGCGGGACATATATTTCAAGCTGGCCCAATACCAGACTACCAGTAGTACCAGACCGTAGACGAGTCGGACCACCAGAAATCAAGGCGAGCGGGGCATGAAGGAACTTGAACATGAAGGGTGACACGGGGGACGTACGTCGATTACGTGCTCGGTATCGAGAGCTTGCGGCACGACGGCTGCGCTGGTGGCCGTGAACTTGGCTATGCCCGTGTCGTAGTAGTCGCACACACTTGATCCTGCCCACCAAGCAACCGAGCCTGATTTAGCCAGCGTCTTGGTGATTAACGCCCCGCGTGAAGGATAGGGGTTGGCCATCATCTTGTTGAGACCGTGGACGAATTTCCCGACCTCCCTTCCTGCTCCACGCTCGGCCAACACATGCAAGCCTGCGGCGGCGCCTGCGAAGGCCCCGGCGCCATCCTCCCCGAACTCGGGGTCCATGTCCTCGAGTGAGCATTCGAAGGGGTTAGCCGCGCACCAGTCGAATGCGGGTTTGCAGACACCCCCGGGCGATGGCGGCTGAGGAGTAACCGGCGGGGCGTCAACTTTGCAGCAGGCGATCTTCTTCCTCCCCGCTACATGTAGTTAACTCGAGTGTCAGCCGCATGTGCCTGAATTTCGACTTGGGAGGGGGGGTTGGTGTCTTGGTGATAATACTTACCCCGGCAACGGTTCGTCGAGTTTCCGAACGGGTCCAAGTCCACCGCGATCTCGTCGTCATGGCACTTGGCGTCACCGCAGTCGGGAGCCGTGCCGCGCCAGGCGCAGCTACTGAGAAGGTTGTCTTTGGGGCAGCAGTAGTTCGCGACCGGGAGGCAGGTGAGGCCTTCACCCCACGTCCTGGGTCCGGTCCTCTTGCTCATTCCGCCTACCATCGTCTCTCTGATGGGATTGCAGGCGACGCCACAGGTCTTCCAGTGGCACCCTCGCGTGACCAGCGAGTACTCGATTGACTGGCAGCAGAAGGCCTTGGTCCCCCTCTTGCACCTGTCCGCCTTGTTTCCCCAAAACGACTGCCAGATCTGTACTTCCCCAGGCTGGCACTGGCCGTTGCAGCCGCCGTCCGACTCTTCACCGCGCCACACACACTTCGTCACGGCCTCCCAAGCCGCGCAGCAGATGGAGCGCCCGTAATGGCTCCCGCCGCCCTCGCATCCGGCCTTGTCCCACCCGAGCTTGACCTCGTGGGGACCGCACCGGGACTCAAGGCTTTGGTCCTGGCGAGTGCAGGACGAGGACAGGCGACAGACTGGTGCATCATCCAGACTACCGTCAAAGACAGGACCGCCCCAGCCAAATCCAAGGCCTCCCATGAGGCGGCCCGAGAGAGACTGCGTGACGGCCAGCTTGCTCGGAAACTCGAAGAACATGCCGCCTGGAATCCCCCCGCCGCCGGGGCAGCCGCTGCCCGAGCAGGTGCAGAGATGAGAGGGGCAGTTCCCGTGCCGGCAGGCCCACTGGCAAAGGCCATAGTCAACGGCGCCGGCTTGTGGCCCTCCGACCATGTCGGTAACAGGCGGTGGGGCGGGAGCCCCGGTGACGGAACCGGCTTGGGTGCAGGTGCAGATCTCGGGAGGGCAGAACCCGTGGTAGCAGGAAAAGCGGCAGAGGTCCGCGTAGGCGCCGTCGGCCATCCCGGAGACACAGACCGGGATCGGGGGCGCCGTCGGGTTCGGCGCCGTGCAGACGTGGCCGGCGGCGTGGACCTGGCAGAGGCTAGGCGGGCAGTAGCCGTAGTTGCACCCGAAGCTACACAGGCCGAGATAGGTGCTGTCCATTCCGGCCTTTGGACACCCGTTGACGTCCAGCGCGGCGGGTTTCTCCACCGCGGCGCCCAGGGAGGTGCAGGTGCACACGGAGGGGCAGTAGCCGTACCGACACGCAAACGAGCACAGGTCGAGGTACTTCGGGTCGCCAAACCCGCTGGTACAGACAGAGCCCGCGAGTGACAAGGGCGTCGCGGGAGCGATGCTGCGGGGGCTGCCCGAGATGACGCTAGGATTCCAGTTTGTCATGCCGCCGGTGCAGGCGGTCGTGATGGGGTTGCCCGACGCCTGGACAACGCCCGAGCCGGACCGGGTGATGCTCACGACGACGGCGCCGGTGCGGCCGTCCATGGGCACGCTCCCGCGGTACAGGCCGACGCCGCCGCTGGGGGTGATGTCCCAAGTGCCGGCCACGGACTGCCCGCCGATGGAGACGGACACCGAGGCGGGTGATCCCAACAGGGCGGCGTAGAAGACCCTATCCTGGGCCAGGACCGCGGGAGGGTACGTCTGCTGCAGTTGGCTTGCCGTATTCCCCGTCGTGCCTCCCGTGCCGCAGGCCGAGCCCGGGGTCTCGCGGTACCACGCCACTACGTTTTCCTGGTTGAAGGTGGTGGTGTTGGACTTGGCCATGTCGACGAGGAAAGGCAGGAAGGTGAGCCAACCGTCGTGCGGTTTATTCAGGACGTAGTTGAAGGGGGCCCGGCCGTGTGTGCCGTCGAATGCCACGTACGCCTTGTCTCTTAGGGGTCCGATGTGGTGGGATTCTCCGTAGTCGTTCCACGAGATGATCTGGACGTACTCGGGCTGTAGGTGCATGACGTGCACCCACCTGTCGAACCACAGCGAGTCGCCCCTCCACAGCCAGTTCTTGCGGTATCCAGGCATATTGGTGTAAAACCAAGGGGACACGCCCATCATGTAGGGCGCGCCGCCGAGCGCGTCAAGGTATGAGTGGTCCGTGAACGTGGTCATCCTGTGCGGCCCGTTCGGCCATGCTGCCCAGCTGAAGAGCCCGTCAGCCGTGCCCTTGGCCCACGCGGGAGCCGCTCCCAGGGATGACCAGGACGGGATGAAGAAGCAACCGGTTGCCGCCTTGATGGAGGGCCAGTCATCCGATGCTGCTGGGCCTTCGAATGTGCTGACAAGCGGCTGTGAACCGCGACGATAGTACGCCGGATTCGAGGAGTACTGGGTGATGAAGGCGATGACGTCTTGTTTGTCCCACAGGCCGTTGCCGGCGTAGTCGAAGCTGAAGAGCAGCTTGAAGCTTGACCCGAGGTTGTTGGCGGCAGTGAAAGCGTGGGCGAGGGAGGGCCCGGTTGTGGCCTCGCCGGCGGCCATGTTGAGGACAAAGCCGTCAATGTGGGCAGCTGCTGCCTTGCTGATGTCGTCTTCCCAGTCTGCAACCGTGTACAAGCCGGTGTTGCTCACCATGAAATGGGCAAAGACGGCCTTCACGTTGGCTCTGACCTGGCCAGCAGCGAGAAGGCATGCTGCCAGGAGCCACGAGATGATGGGGCGCATCCCGGACAGCCAACAGAAAGAAACGCACTGGGGAGAAGTCAAGAACAAAGGCGGGAAGGAAGAGCAAGGAGGCTGAAGAGCGGGCGGGATGCAGCCAGTCGAGTTGCTGGCAAGTGGGTGTTCAGGAATCACTGATCAGCAGCTCGGAGGCCGAGGTAAGGCACCTATATGATGCTCCTCTCACTCGTCATTCTTGCAAGATCAGGGAGGTACCCTTCCTCGGCCCTTGGTGATCGATGATGCGTCCGACATTGCCCGAGTTGGCTTTCCGAGTCACACCCCGTGTCCCGGTCCGACAGCCCGAATCATCTCCGCCTGGACCGTCTCTAGCGGTGCGAAGCGACCGACATCGCATTGTCACCCCTGGCTAGCCCAAATTGAGATTGATGTCTTGATCCGATTCAGGTGAGTGAGGGACGTGGGGGTCGAGGCGCCAGGAACGAGCAACGGGGTGACATGGAACTTTGAGGTCTAGTCGCAGCCGGAATCTTGCCCCGGTGGCCCTTTGGGACGGGGCCCCAGCCTTCGTATAGTCCGGAACGGTCACCTCTTCTTATTTAGGTTTGACTAGGGCCCCTGTTGCCAAGTTTCGAACTAAGAAACGGGACTGTGGATTCCAGAAACGTCCCAGGGGTGAACCATTGGTACGGATAGACCAACGGCTGCAACGCTGCGTACAAGTCAGTAACTATTGATCACAGATGTAACCTCGAACCAACAGCAGTCGACTAGGCAGCCTGTTCCAGGCAAAAATGTGCGAGCTGCGGGGTGCAACGGACGCGCCATTCCAAACTGAAGATGGATTGAGTATCGACAAGCCCTGTTCTTGACATGAAACTACTCTTGAAGTAAGGTCGCCTACATGGATCCTTTGAAAATGGGCGGCCTCGTTGATTTCCGGTTTCCCCCTGCAGCCCGGCCCCCTAACGTTATCGACTCCATGTCCCGGGACCCGGCGCGCTTCCCGCTTGGAGTCTGGGACGAGTCTCGGACAGGCCATGTCTCGGTTCGTCCTCGCTCTGTTCATCAGAAACCACATGGACTCTTCGTCTCCTCTTTCCAAGACAGAGTCTGCCAGCCCACAACAACCAGCCCAGAGTCAGACTCTTCACTCAGGGGCCATTCATCTTTTCTTGACTTTGGAAAGACAGTGACCTTTGCAGAGAGTGCATCCGGCACTGGGTGCTCAAACTGCCCAAATGGCATTCACTTCTCTCGCTCGGATGCTCAAGGCAGGGTTCATGTTTCTCTCGCTCCAAGCGACTGTCTCTGCGCAAACCTTCGCCGATTACCCGCTGTCGAACGTCTGGCCGGGCATCAGCCCAGCTTGCCTCACAGCCTTGAACACCACCGTGGATTGTTCGTGGCTTTTGGCAGAATCTGCAGAGAAGTATGTTGAACTGATGCTTTATTACCTCCCTGTCGTTGACATGGGGATGACTGGAACTTATTGATACCAACACTGCTTCTAGCCAACAACCGCGTCTCAACGCCGGGGACCTCACAGCCCTGTGCACGCCCTCTTGCCTTCCCTCCCTCAACAATGCAAAGGCGACCATCCAGGCGGCATGCACACTGGCCACCGATGCCATTACGCTGGATACTGGAACATACCCAGCGACGTACCTCGTGGATCTGTTCATATACACCTACGGTATCAACTGCCGACGTGATTCGTACGTCTCGTGCCCCACGGTTTGATCCCATCTCTGACTAGGGTTGTTGACCCTGTCCACAGAACGGCGCAGGAGTACTGCGACGTGCTCTTCGCCCAGTGGCTCAACCAACCGTCACTCTCAGCAGCACAGGGCCGTGACCGTGATTGCTCTGACTGCATGCTCGGCGTAGTCCAGCTGCAGCTCAACTCGCCCTTTGGATACGACGCCGATTTTGCGTCGGAATTCGTATCACTTACCTCGTCCTGTTCCAAGACGGGATATGCCTTCACCTCGCCGCCGCCATACACCGTTAGTGCCACCGGCATGGCAATCGCCACGGGCACGTCATCGTCGAGCCCATCGGCCTCGCCCACCGATGTGCTGGAGCCGGGCTGTGTCTCGCTGTACACGATCCAGGCGGGCGACACTTGCAACAGCATTGCTCTGGCGCAGAACGTCAGCACGTTCGCCGTCTATGGCTCTCACGGAATCACCGACTGCTCCAATTTGCCCGCAGGGTCCAAACTATGTCTTCTGGGCCAGTGCCTGTTGCATCAGGTACACGAGACCGACACGTGTGATTCCATCATCGCGGGCGCCAGCATCACCGTCAGCCCTAGCATGTTCGTGGCCTGGAACCCGAACATCGACGCCGTGTGCTCCAACCTCCACAGGCTTGTTGGCATGTACATTTGCCTGAGCCGCCCGGTCGGGCTCTTGACTCCCAACATCACCGTTCCCGACGCCACAGCTCCTGCAACCGCCACCGCCTGGCCGACCATCTACCCACCAGACGAAACACAACTCCCCATGGCGCCGGGCACGCTGACAGGATGCCAAAGGTACGTCAACTACCGAGACGTGGCGATTCAAGACAGCTTCTATCAGCCCGAGGCCGTGCTGTTCACCGAGATGGGTAACCACTGTACCTTTGTCGCTATGGACAACGATATCCTGCTCGACGATCTCCTGTCCTGGAACCCTAGCCTGAACGAAGCGAATTGCGCCCTTGCCGCCGGGTACAGCTACTGTGTAAGCTCCAGCAACAGCAGTAAGTGATGATATCTAGCCAG
Organism: Parachaetomium inaequale; assembly: GCA_033296685.1. Lineage (NCBI taxonomy): Eukaryota > Fungi > Ascomycota > Sordariomycetes > Sordariales > Chaetomiaceae > Parachaetomium > Parachaetomium inaequale. The sequence goes on along the minus strand of MU854596.1, from coordinate 26,793 downwards.
TCCAGTCAACATCCTTCACACGTCCATCCTATCCTTGTCAAGGCCGAGCATCTCCGCTAACAATAGTTTGTGACCTGGCGTAGCCGGAGTCCCTGAACAACCGTGGCTTAGTCGCTGCATCGACGTCGACCCTTCCATCATCCTTCCGGGCACTACTCCCTCATGCAACTGCTACACCCAGTTTAGCGGCTTCCACAGCGGGTTCTTAACCTGCCAAGAGTTTGCAGACGATTTCCGGACCACGGTCGCCACTCTACAGGCCTGGAACCCCTGGCTCGGCGCCGACTGCGACGCGAGCCTCTTCGCCAACCTCACTGGAGACGACGACCGCGCGCTTTGCGTCCGCGTTGGCGACGGGACAGGCCCGGCAACAACAACGACTTCGGCGACAAGCTCGGGTTCCGTCGCGTCCACCTGGACTTCGTCTTCTACAGCCCCGGCATCCTCCGCCCCGGGGACCGTCTGCATCTCCGGCACCGACACCGGCAACCCTAACCAGGCCGGCCTGTGCTCGTTCGCCTGCCACTACGGATACTGCCTGGCGGGGCCGTGTGTCTGTCTGGCGTACGGCGCGCAGGTCCCCGAGCCGCCCGTCACCGGGGTGGCGGGATACCCGCTGGCGGGCTTGGATGCCTCGTATATTGGTCTCTGCAGCTACGCGTACAACTATGGGTATTATCCGACAGGGGCTTGCACCTCGAATCCCGACGGTAGCCCCTAGACCTAGAGTAGGCAGACATACATGTAGATTAGGTATCTAGGCACCGTTAGTCAAGCTGTAGGTAGATAATCTGATCGCCTCTGCCGCGGGCGGACGCTCCTTGCCTCGCTTGCACTCCTTAGGCTTCGCTCCGAGACTTGAATCCCACCATATCTCTCTATCGAGAGTGACCGTGACATCATAGCGAGCAAAATCATTCAGCTTCTTAAGATATGTCTTACAGCATGAAAGAAGATCGTTTCAATTAAAACCAGTTGACAAACTTAGGGCACGAAAATATTATCGTCAAACCAGAGGAGGTCATACCAACAGTCTAGGCTGACTTGGAGCTCGGCATACAAACAAACAAGGTGATCGATCCTAACGCGCTTTCTCAGCTCCTCCATCTCATCCTCCTCTAACTCCCGCCCCTCCCGATAATATACACCCTTCTCTTGATCCCTCTCTAATAACCCCCGGACTACATTGTCCGCCCTCACCACTGTACAAAAGTACCCGCCCTTCGCCCTCGCCTTTGTATCGTCTACTACGCTCTCTAAGCTCTCCTCGTCGACGTACAAGAAGAAAATGTGCCTCGGCGTATCAGTCTCCGCTATAGTCGGCCCGAACACACTACCCGCCAGCTCGCGCCCCCCTGGACCCTGCTCTACCCACTCGACGAACCGGCGGCTCGTCTCGACAATACCAGCGTCATCGAGCGCGGCCGCGTCCTCAAAGACGGTCCAGCGCATACGCGCGTAGACGTCCATCATCCCAGCCTGCTCAAAGCACTCGCGGGCGTGCCCCTGGACGAGGGCGACAAACTTTTCCCACTTCTCCTGGGAGCCGTAGGTACAGCGGAACAGGACGAAGCCCCAGTCGGAGAGCCTATATATCTCGAGGGCGTCCTTGATGGTGTAGGCGTCGCCGAGCGGGGATTCGACAAGCTCGCGCATCAACCCGGGCTGGTCTTGGAGAGTCGTTCGGGCCTCCGTGTTTTGCACGGCGGCGGCTGGCAACGAAGCTATAGGATCGGGATCCGGCTTTGTTGAGAAGAAGGCGGGAGATTGCACGTGGCGAGGAATGAGCCGCCGTGGGAAAGAGGTGCGGGCACAGGGAAGAAGGCCACGAACTGGCTGCACCCGCGCCATTATCCGTACCGCACGCGGGAACCTGGAAGCCATGTAATGATGGCTCGGGTGACTCGCGTCGGCTTCAGCATTCAGTTTTGGCGGTTCAGTCAATGGAAATCCCGCTGGTCAGCCTCTGAAGTTTCTGCAGATAACCAGATTCAGCTAAATGGAATACGAGCAGAAGTGCCGCGGGGTTGCAGGGATGGAAATCGGTGCGAAGGTGAAGGGCTGAAGGCGAGTCACGTGTGGAGGAGAAAAGGGGGGCTCGTTGTCTTGGCAACGATTTGCTCTGGATCGAGCCCCCGACATTTGTCATGACTTTCAAAGTAGAAGAAGTAAAAGAGAAAGCAAGGAAAAGAGTAATTACATACGATTCATTTACCTTATAAGACAATTGCCGTTTCAACTAAATCTCAGCTATGCCCTGGGCCTGAAGTTAGTAGCTACAATGGCCATGACACCAAGGGATGATTGTAAAAATTTACCCCTGAGTCTGGACATCCTCTACAACAACCCCTGAAGCCTGGCCAACAATCATGGTTCTGATATGCCGGGGCACTCAGGACATTATATACCTAGTAGTCTTGGTATGTACTGGCGAAGTGATTATCTCCTCCATGAGATTGCTGTGGACAAGTGCCTGGGGATGCTTTGCTTACCTTGATAACTTATGGCACCGAGATTGAAGTTTGCTTATGCTCATTGCTGCCTTTTATCGAGTCCCACGAGTTCTGACGCAGCATCTCTCGGCTTTATGGACTGCTTACCAAGTTTGTCAAATGGAAGTAAGTTAGTGAGCGATTGGGCGGTGACGAGCAGGCAATTGGGCCTACCGAGATGGTTGTGCAATCATCCCACTTGAGAATATCAGATTGCGCAGCTCACAAGAATATTTTCAGTATGCGGCATGTTAGCAGGCAGTTACATAAATATCCACAGCTGTTAGCCTGAGGTATTACAGCAGTTCTTCGGCGTATACGGTCAATCAGGGAAGGAATGACCGGATGCCTGTTGGTCCCATCTTACTGCTGCCAGCCCGGGCTGGCAAAACTCATCCCAACTTTGATACACTGCAACCGACATTTCTTTCCGTCACCTCCGCCGTCTATTTCTCTAACAAGGTGCTCGAAATCTGTGCAGTTTTGCGACTCACAGGCATCGCAATCTCCACACGAAAGGAACTGCAAAAACCAACAGGCCTATTTCTCCTCCTTCCCGGAATCCTTCCTCCCATGGTACGCCGTCAAATAAAAAAAATTCGGTCATCCGCACCACTCAGGATCATTTCACTTCCTTCCACTCTCACCACGCCTTCCACTCTTCCACTCCGCAACACCCTCAACTTCGGGTCGCAATCTCGCGATTTTCAACCCCTCCCAGCTTTCCGCCACGAGAAGCCGACTCAAGTACCTCAGAATAACAGTGGTACATCCGCTGGGTGAGTAATCCGCGTTTCTCTCACTGCCAAGCTCGTTTCACCGTTGTTCTTCTCGGTATTTCTCGGTCCAGGCCATTAATCTAGTTCTATTCCCCAACCCTGTTGCCACTTTCTGTATATCCCTTGGCTGACTAGTTTGTTTCGGCAGAGTCATAGTGACGCGGGAAAATGGCGCAACCTCAGAGCGCCGCTGCCAGGGTGGCAAAAATACCGCCCATTCTAAGCTTCTCCGATCAAGAGCAGTTCCGAGCGACCCGCGAGGATGCCACAAAAGCGGAATTCAAAATACAACAGACGCGGGTCGACGCGTTTACCAAGCACAATGCCGAGTTCGCTGCCTGGGCCATCACAGCACCTCCGGTTGGACAACCATGGATGCCTTACATCTTCCGAGTCAAGCTCAATTCCAGGTTACCTAAAGGCGTTGAGTTTCCTGGAGTCGGCCAAAACTGTAAACTGAGGCTCGTCGACGCTGAGAGGAACCATTCTTCCTGGTACCTCTGCCGGCGAGGCGCAGAGGTTATACCTCTCAACCAAAGCTGGAGCGATCTGAGCGAGCTCATGGTCTACGTCCTAGACCAGGATCAGGACAATTTCGGGGACTGTCTCACTCCCCTCATCGATGGCAGCTCCTCAGTCCGGTCTCTGCAGAACAAGCACGCCAAATCCATCAAAGTCCAGCTTCAGCTAGAGGCCTCAAAGGCCACAATGCTGGCCGAGTTAGGTGCTCTAGACAGGCTTATGAAGGGAAACGTCTCAAAGGCAGGGAAAACGGCCTTCTCATATATCATGAAATTCAGCAATCCGACAGAGCTGTTTGACCTCACCGCCAGCTTTCCTCACTTGGCAGACTTGGATGACATCCCGGACGACACGTTACGCGCCGCGTTGAAGGAAATTACGGATGGTTTTGATCAAGACCAGAAACAGGCTTTGGCAAGCTTGAGCGCACTCCCAGGGGGAATCTGCTTCGTGCCTGGCGGCCCAGGCTCTGGCAAGACAGGCCCAGTCTTGGCATCCCAGGACAGGGGTTAGATTCCACCCTGCTGAGACGTGCCAGCAGCAGTTTGTCCCTGACTCTTTTTCTCCCACCATCACCAGCAGGATATGCCCGACCGATAATCAGAGATGGACAGACACTCATGGTCACCATTTTGATAACGATGCCCAAGCCATGTTAGACAAGGAGGGACCGCTAGTCTACACCGGACTTGGATAACCCCCTGAGACCCTCAACTCAAAACCCCCTTCAACAACGAGACACAGCCACGTATAGAAGTCACGACAACACCCTCTGGCCTCAAGACCAACCAACCCCGGAACCGCAGCCTACACAGTATCCGCAACCGCAACCAACACTCAATCTACCGACCTCCCCTCTACCCAATCAAACCAACCCGGCCAGCTCACCGACCCGACCCGGCCGGGCTAGGGCGGCCCATCATGCGGCCACCCACGTGACGCCCGTCTCATGCGATGCAAGTATGTCGTGCAGTGTTTGCAGAAACAAAAAGCCGGACGGCAACGCAGGATCATCTCGGGTACGTTGAACTCGGAATGTATTCGTGACTTGTTCTCGGGACCCTTGAACATGATGTCTAGCTCGCCTCTCTAACCAAAAGCTCCCATATAACCATTACTGTATTAATCAATAACCTCATCAATGAGCCAGACTTAACCGTCAAGTGCGAAGCGGTCGGTAAACTGTCACTCGTTAGCACCGCCCTCGGTCTCAGCAAAACACAGAAGAAGGGGGGAAAAGAACTCACTCTAAACCGCGCCAACCCCCCCTCAAGCCCCTTCACAATCTCCTCGACCCCCGTCTCACTATACACACCCTCCCCGCCAACCGGCACACCCACGCTCTTGAACGCCTCCTCCCCCTTACCCAGCGCGCCCACCGGCTTCCCCCACCGGTACGCATCAATCAGCACTTGCCCTGGCCGTCCCGCGGGGAAAAGCGTCGACGCCTTCCCATCCGCAGCAAACAGCCCCTCGGCCCCCTCGGCCACGAGCACACCATCAAACGCCGTTGCGTCCGCAGCCGAGTACGTCTGATCGACGCCCTCGCCAAGCATCTCGCCCACGACAGTAACCACGACCCCGCTCTTCTCCAGCAGCTCCTTGACCTGCCCGGCCTGCTGCACCGACGAGCCCCCGGCGGCCTGCGTGCTCGCGAGCACGCCGACGCGCAGCGTCTTGATGGACGGCAGGGTGCCGTTGTTGAAAATGGAGACGCCCGCCGTGACATTGTTGTGGTAGAACGTGTCGTCGGGCGCGGGCGCGTCGAGCCCCAGGGCGGCGGCGACCCGCACAGCGACGTCGTTGCTGATGCGGTTGAGCTGGGCGAGCACGTTTTGCTTGACGGTTGTCGACTTGACGTGGCTGGTCTCGAAGCGGATGGCGTTGATGAGGAACTGCTGCTCGATTGGTGTGAGGGAGTTGTAGAAGAGGCGGGGCTGCGTCCAGTGGTCGTTGAAGGTTGGTGAAATCAAACGGACCAGCTCGCCGTTGGCGCGGCGGCCCGGGGCGGTGAAGAAGCCGCGGCCGGTGGTTTGGTTGGCTTGCAGGGGGAAGCCGTTGTTGAGGGTGTTGGGGAAGTCTGGGGTTTTGTTAGGCAAGGTAGAGAGCCAGGGAAGGGTGGGGCATACAGTGATAGATGTTCTTGTGGATGAACCCCTGGCCAGCACCGTCGCGGTTGTTGTTGTGAATGGCGGCCCGCGGCATGTTGATGGGCAGCTGCTCAAAATTGGGGCCGCCGTTCCGGTTCAGCTGCGTGTCGAGGTACGAGAAGAGACGTCCCTGCAGCAGAGGGTCCTCGGAGAAGTCGATGCCGCGCACGATGTGGCCGGGCTGGAACATGGCTTGCTCCGTCTCGGCGAAATAGTTCGTAGGGTTCTGGTCCAGCTTCATCACGCCCAGCTTCGTAACAGGAGCGAACTCCTCGGGGAGGATCTTGGTAGGATCCAGCAGATCGAAGCCAAAAGCGAGCGCCTTGTCCTCGTCGACAACCTGGACGCCAAGCTCCCACTCGGGGCCATTGCCCGACTCGATAGCATCCCACAGGTCCTGGCGGTGAAAATCGGCATTCTTTCCTGCAAGCACCTGGGCCTCCTCCCAGACAAGGCTGGCCTTCCCCTGACGGGTCTTCCAGTGCCACTTGACGAGCTTCGACGAGCCGTCCTCCTTTACGAGGCGGTATGTGTTGACGCCGAAGCCATCCTGACAATATCAGCCAATTGCCGTTCAGGTGAACTACGGAGGACACTCACCATGTGACGGAAGCTACGCGGGATTCCGTTACCAGCCATGGCCCAGAACAGGGTGTGCAGAGTACTCGGCTGCGAACTAAAGAAGTCCCATGCAGAGTCGTGGGCAGTAGCTGCTTGGGGAATCTCATTGTCCGGTCTCGGCTTGACGGCGTGGATGAGATCAGGGAACTGAATGGCATCCTGGATGAAGAAAACGGGGATATTGTTGCCAACGATATCTGCGTGGGTTAGCAAATGAGAATTCGCATGGGCCTAATGGCATACCAAAGTTGCCCTCATCCGTGTAACTGGACAGTGTCAGCCGGGTTCATTTCATGGACAACCTCCAACCTTACAACCGGGTTGCGAATCCGTGGACATCTCTCGCGGTATCCGCGCTGCCCCTGGATCCGGCGACGGTGGAGAAGCGGACGAACACCGGCGTTTTCTTGTCGGCGGCACTCAGGAACGACGCCGCGGTGAGGTTGCTCCAGTCGCCATAGCTGGTGAAAGTGCCATGAGCACCGGCACCTCGAGCATGGACCGCCCTTTCGGGAACCTTTGGACACGTACCACGTCAGTGTCTTTGCTCATGCATGTCTCGGATGTCTCGGATGTCTCAGACGGGGAACAGGCGTCTGTTGTACTCACCCGCTCATGGTCGAAATGTTGGATTTTCTGGCGGAAGATGAAGTCCTCAAGCAGTGTCGAGCCCCTCATGCCAGCCTTCAAGCTGACCTGGTCCCCCATGGGGCCACCGACATCAGACGACAAATAACCGCTGCTATCGTCTACCTTGTACTTGTCAAGGAAGTCACCAGACTGGGTATCATCCCGCTTGTCTAGTGCGGCCGGGTCGGCGAAGGGGCATGCCGCCTGGGACAGTCCTAATAGACCGCCCCATGCGAGCAGGGTTGTGACTCTGCTGTGCATCGTGACTGATGTTTTGATCGGTTCGGGGTGATTCAGAACATAAAAGAGAGAAATAACAGGGCGAGACGGCAGACGAAGCGGCTCTTATACTCGACAGAGTTCGGCCGGTTTTCAAATCTCCGAGACCAGGGCAACGGGTATTCGTACGCCAAGATATATTCCCAGAAAGGCCAACCATGACAGGCAGTGATAATCGACATGGTTCCTCCACCAGGCGCGAGGCTCCCACGGCATTGCGCGTGACTGGTGAGGGTATTGGATGTCCCAGGGTATGTCGTACAGGGGCCGCCACGCTTTGGGCTACTTTGTACCAGCCAAACAACCCAGTGCCACATGACTGGATGCGGGATGATGGTCTCGGGAATCTGGAGGCCATAGCTGTCAAATACTGTGAGCGGCCACAACAAGCCTCGACGGGCTGCGAGGCCGTGTCAATATCACAGCTCTGACCCGCAGCGCAGCACACTGTATACCTAGTATGCATAGGCCCGGGATGCGCCAGGCGAGCGTTGGGAACGTGCAACAGTTGCAGACAAAAAGCCAATCGCATCACCACGTCCGCAGAGACATCCGCTAGAGACCCGCCCCAACTGCATGGTGGCACCGTCCCCACTTCGAAGCGATCCCGGTTGTCCGGGCACGAACTCCGCCATGGCCAGGATCGTCAGCGAGTTTTGTGGATTCATCAGACGACCCTCCCCCGGCTAGGGTGTTACTGTCTGTGTCCCTGTGACGCGGACGAGTCACATCATCAGTGTGATGATTCCACATGGACCCGTGCGGGCCATCCACATGGCCGGAGAGGCGCCGCATCGTCGAGTTACACAGCAGGACGACAGCTCGTCCGACATGCTGTCGTGGGGGGTGTCATGGCTTGTTTGTTTGGTTTGTGACCCAGTCAGCAACGCCCGCCTCGGGCTCAGTCGTGAGAAACGTCCTTGGGGGTGGGTTAGATGAGACGAGGTACCGAGACAGAACCTGATGAGATGAACAGGCAGGTCGGGGCGAGGTGGAGCTGGCCGGTCCGGGTCAAAAACGTCCGAGGGCCATACGTTAGCGTTCCGTCCCGATCTCGGGGATCCGGGAACGGGAGGGCCTAATACCGTAGCCAGACGACCTATTATGCCGCTTAATTGCGGCAACGGGACGGCGAGTGTCGTCGAGGGGTTGTACTCGGTATCGGCACGGCGCACGGCGGGCGGTGTGTCTTGGTGCAACGCTTTTCTGCGCCCCTTAATATGCGTGATATGGCGGGTTGCAGTCGCCGTGTCGATGCCGGGGCGTCAACTGCCGCCGTGCTAGCCAGGGTCGCATCGCATCGGGGTTGGAGGTCGAGAGCCAGCGTGGAACCTGGTTAACTTGCGCGTGTTGCAGCAGATTTGCAGCAAGTGCTTGGCGTGCGAATTGTTGCGCACTTCGGACTCCAGTCGAGTCAGAAACAGTTCCAGGTTCCAGTTGGCCAAGCAAAGCCGCGCCTTTTCTGGCTCGAGTCTGCATCACGCTTTTGATGTGTCAAGATTTGGGAAGGTTCGACTGGAGTGGGCGGATCTGCACGGCAGCTGCGAGGTGCCGCGCTTCGCATTCGCAAACGGAAGGATCATCCAGGTTTAGGCAATATATCGCGGCGAATCTTGCGGAAGGTACGGTTCTGGAAGGGCAAGCGAGACGACTGCTTCGCCCATCGTTGCGAGAACCTGATGAAGGCAGATGAGGGTCCCAGGAGAACTCACCAAAGTCATGCGTCTGACATCTCCCTCCTCCCACAGAGACGGGCCCGCTGGTTCACGACCTGGAGGTCAGCACATCTGACAGCTGAACTGGCTGGCGGGCAGTTCCAAAACCAGAACCTTCATGGCCATCACTGGTCCGCTCACTGCCTCGGGGAGCAAACGTTTCACCAGACCAACCTCGGAGTCTTGGTTGTTGGCCATCGCAGAATGCCAAGTCGCCGAGAGAATTTGTTTCCAAATCTTCGACCCCATGACTGCCAAGCTGCAGGTCATCGTCTGAGATGAGCTGACGAATCTGCCTGTTGCCATTGGAATCGGGACGTGATATTCGACTTGGCATGCAGAGCACAAGGACAATCACGCCAGAGGCTCGAACGTTGGAAGTTGTTGGAAGTTGATTGTTCCGCCGACGATCGCCGGGATTGTCGGCGGCTGCCCTGGCTCGCTAAGCCATTTGTCGCTAAGGCGCCGGCTTGGCGCTCCCCGCACCGGAAGCGCCACGCCGAGTCCCCACGGCGTGGGTACCCCAACCCTGACCTGGAACCTTTCACGATTCGGAGCGCCGGGACGACAAGGACACTTGCCCGATGATGGATTGAAGACTCTTTGGCTTTAAACAACTCGACTACACAGAGCTGTCTCAGAAATGTCTGGTCTAAGTTACCGGGCCTTTGGTTGGTGGATTTGAACCAGGAACACGGCCCTGCGATAATTAACGTTACAGTTCAACCCTTGTTTGTTTGTTAGCGTGGGACTTGTGATATTTATCCTTGACTTGAGTTAGACTAGAAGAAAAATAAAGGAAGAGGGCAAGGTAATAATAGAAAAGAAAAGAGAAAGCGATAATATAAATTCCTCTTATTTTTTCTGCTTTTTTTTCCCTCTTCTTTTATTTTATTTTAGAAAACTGGGTCTCGTTCTGGCCGAGTAGAATCTCGAGTGAGACCCCTTCTCCAAGGTCAGGCGCTAATGAACAAACAAGGGGGCGACTGTATAACACCACCATCACGCCCGCGCCTGCATTGCACCCAATATCGGCTCCGTTCCGAACCAGTCACGGAACGCGTGTGGGTGATGAACCGGTTACATTGCTTTGGCGCCAGAGCAACGTCAAAACTTGGGGAAATGGAAATGCTGTTATATCGCTCAACTTCCTGTCCTGTACACAGTATAATCCGAGTTGTCTATATATAATTCACAATTGTGGGTATCGATGCATGCAGCTGTACACAGGAGGTAATCCATATCCTCGCCTAGGAATCACACCATCCAAGCCTGAGCCGCTCACCCGCATCAACGTCAACCCAGTGATGGTCAATCCCACTGTTTCTCGTTGACTTGCCGAGCCTCGCCTCCCCAGAGGCACCAACGTCGACACAATGATGCTCAAGCACCTCCCCTTTCCTCTTCCTTTCCCCGGGCTTGTCTCACCACCCGATCCCCTCGCGCCAAAATTCACACCCTTTTACTGACCTCACCCTTCCTCCTTGTCCTCCTCGCTGGCTCCGTGGTCGGTGATCCATCATCCCCCTTCCTCCCCCCAACCAGGTCCTCAGTGCACGTGTGGTCCCCCTGACCACCATCTCCCCCTTCCCTCCCATCAACAACCTCACATTCTTCCGAAACACCACCTCCCTTCTCACCCTCCCCATCCTGGCTCCCCCCCTCCCCCCTAAAAAAACACAAAGAACTCCCCTCGCCCCCCAAATCCACAACCTGCCCCTCCCCAACCCACCCCGCCTCAACCGCGAACCTGACCACCTCCCCGGCACTCGGAAAACTCAACACCCCCCTCGGCGCCGCCGGATCCAGATGCGCCCTCAGTTCGGCCGTCTCCCGTCTAAACCTCTTCAGCTCCCTCTTATCCCCCCCTTTAAAATGCCCTATAAGGTAGGCATACAGGTACGCCAGCCAGAGTACGTTGGTGTACGGGTGGTAGCCTTTCCAGGAGATTGGTTCGCCCGTCGCGCGGGAGATGAGGTAGGGGGTGGTGTGGTCTTTTGCGGGGAGGGGATGGATGCGGTCGGCGTGGATGAGGAAGGAGCGCATTTGCCGGTAGACGGTGCATTGCGGGGCGTGGGTGGACTGGAAGAGGGGGAGGTCTTTTTCGAGGTCGTAGGCTACGACTGTTGCGGGGGGTTGGTCTGAGTCCGGGTCGGTCGCGCGCGAGAGGCCGTAGTCGAGGATGGTGATGTCTAGACCGGAAAAGCCGAACTGGATTGCGCTGGTGTTTGAGTCTGAAGGTTTGGGGGTGGGTGGCCGGACCTGGCGGATGCAGAGGTTGCCTTCGTGGAGGTCGCGGTGCTGAGGCAGTGTGTCAGACATGGATAGGGGATGGAGGCGGGGAGGGGACTCACCTCAAACTCGACCAGGTCCTCCGCCCGCGCCAGGGCCAGCGCCGTCAGCAGAAAGATATCCCACACCTGGCTGATCGAGGTCAGCTCAAAGTCCTCCAGCGCCGTGCCGGCGTCGCCCAGCTCCACCACCAAGAACCGAGTGTCGTCCAGGTACCGGCTCGGCGACGGGTAGAATTGTAGCCGGTCCGGGTCCTTGCGCTTCATGCGGCGGTGGAACGCCTGGTGCGTCTCGAGCAGCGCCTTGGGCGCCTTCCCTTGCACCACGTACTGCTCCTTGTACACGACGAACCCCGGGATGTCGGCGAGCCACTCGGAGATCCTCAGCTCGCCCTGCATGTCCTCCTCCGCGTGCGGCTCCTCGTCGACCAGGCCGGACCGCTCCTGGGCTTTGGTCTGCGGCTTGATGGGCGACTGGAGCCGCACGACCTTGATGATGGACGTGCCGTGCGCGTTGGTGATGCGGTAGACCTCCGCGTAGGAGGCCTCGGCGATCTTCTCGATGCGGTCGCCGGCGGGGCAGAGGTCGGCCCAGGTGAGGACGCGCAGGTCGTCGTAGGCAGGCGCTTCGTGCTCTTCCGGTTCTAGCTCCTCTTGTTTGTGGTGGTCATCGGGGTCGGCTTCCCTTGGCGGCTCATCTTGAGCGGCTTCGGTCTTGATCTCCGCTGACTTGTCCAAAGATGGAACCTGGTCCGGGATGTGTGATTCCGTTTCCTCGTCTCGAGTAGATGTATCCTCGAGTCTGGTGGCTTCCAACTTTTCTGCTATCTGGCTGACCTCATCGACCGGCAGATCTCCGACGTCCAACCCCGGTTCCCGAGCGGGTTCCGGCTCTGGCTCCGGCTCCGGGTCAGCCTTGACCGGAGTCCTGGGCAGCTGGGCAAAGAGGACTTCTGCCGTCTGCTTCCGGGTGCTCCGCCCGTATTTCCGTACTGTGGCTGTTCTCGTCATGGCGGCATCTATTGTGGTTGGTTTGCATAAAAAGCAACAGCGCACTTCCAGGATGTCGTTCTTCGTCGTTTGTTGATGTCAAGCAGATACAGCGTTCTGCATGTCTTTGTTCCGGACGGTGCTAACACGGCCATGGTCAAGACCCACCATGGTTGCGTGACAGGGTTCTCGGTAGCCTGTTGCTTATCAGCCGCTTATCGGGCCGCTGTCGTCGCAGTGTGACCTCCGATCCGAGACATCCAACGGCGAACACACCACGCTCTCCTCCCACCTGATATCTTACCCACTCTAGCGCGGTTTGCTCGACACAACGGCGATGACAAGCCGGTAGCCGAGCTAGCAACTGTTTCTCGAGGCGGCGAAGACGCCACGCAACTACAGCCCGCGGCCTACACACCCGACCCGTCTCGGCCGGGACGCCTCTTGTTCCACGCGACAGCGGGCAGTACGACAAGACTCCCTTGGCGGGCGATATTCATTGCCGCTCCGCAAACCAAACCGCGGTACCGTACAACCAGGGCGAGAGGCCATGGACCGCATCAGGGCCTTGTTTGCGCCGCCCAAGGCCAGCGCCGACGAGTATGAGCCGCTGGCCGACGACGACTCGGGGACGCTGGAGGGGTCGACGTACGAGGAGGGGACGCCGTTCTCGTGGGTCGAGTACGCCATCTTTGCGCTGGTCGGCGTCGCCATGCTGTGGGCGTGGTATGTTGATGTCTGTTCACGCTTGCTGACGACCGCTAATATGGTATTGAACAGGAATATGTTCCTCGCTGCCGCTCCCTACTTCCAGACCCGCTTCCAGTCCGACCCGTGGATCTATGCCAACTCGCAGTCGGCAATCCTTACGACGTCGACGGTCGTCAACCTGGCCGCCATGTTGATTTTGACCAACATCCAGTCCTCGGCGAACTACCCCTTACGAATTAACATGGCCCTCTTCATCAACGCCGCTGTGTTCGCCATGCTGACTATCTCGACCTCGTCCTTCCTCGACGCCTCTCCGAAGCTATATCTCGCCTTCCTCCTCCTCATGGTCGCCCTGACCGCATGGGCAGCCGGGCTGATGCAAAACGGCGCCTTCTCCTTCGCCGCCAGCTTTGGCCGGCCGGAATACACACAAGCCATCATGGCCGGGCAGGGCGTCGCCGGCATCCTGCCGCCCCTGACGCAGATGCTCTCCTTCCTCGCCTTCTCCGACCCATCCCTGGGGATCCCCCCTCCCGACCAACCCAGCAACCAAGCCGCCTCCCCACAAAACGAGGGCGGTGCCACCGCCGCCTTCATTTATTTCCTCACCGCCGTGCTGATCTCAGCCCTCACCCTCGCCGCCTTCATCCCCCTCGTGCGCCGCCACACCCGCCTCCTCGAGCGCCGCGCAGCAGCAGACGCGGCCCTCTCCCAGTCCTCCACCACCCTCGACGACGACGACAACTCCAACTCCCCCCTTGCCGACCACACCTCCCCCCCCTCCACCCCGCGCCGCTACGTCCCCCTCACGACCCTCTTCCGCAAACTCTCCTGGCTCGCGGCCTCGGTGGCCATGTGCTTCATCGTGACCATGTTCTTCCCCGTCTTCACGGCCAAGATTTTATCGGTGCACGACCCGTCCCAAGCCGGCAAGCTGTTCAGTCCCGGCGCGTTTATACCGCTGGGGTTTTTTTTCTGGAACCTGGGGGATTTGGCTGGGCGGGTGTCGACCATGCTGCCCGCTTTTGGGTGGTTGAGGTCCCGGCCGAGGGTGTTGTTCGCTGTGAGTCTCGCGCGGTGGGGGTTTTTGCCGCTGTATCTGCTTTGTAACCTCCATGGTCAGGGGGCGGTGGTGGGGGGGGATTTGTTTTATCTGGCGGTGGTGCAGTTTCCGTTTGGGCTGACGAATGGGTGGCTGGGGTCGAGTGCCATGATGGCGGCGGGGGAGTGGGTTGCGGAGGGGGAGAGGGGTTTATGGGTATGTGTCTTGTGGGAGGGTTGGCGGTGGGGAGTGTGTTGAGTTTTACGGCCGCGGGGGTGTAACCTACTTTACTTTACGTAGGTCGTGGGTGAAATGATGGGGTGGGTTTGGGTATGGAGTTTAGGAAGCGAATTGTTTCGACCTGACAGCTCTGGTGGTATTTTCTTGAATTCACCCACAATGATGCCATCTCAAACACCTTACCACGATATATACCTCCCTCCTCTCTTCACCCCCTCCACCCCCTTCCCCTCGTAATATCCCCCCTCAACCAACCTCCTCTCCATATCCCGCCAGTACCCCAGCTTAGCCTCCCAGTTCTTCTTATCCAGATCCGCCAGCTTCGCCTCGACGGGCCGCGTGCTGTCGGCGGGGATCCGCACGAAACAGGCGCAGTCGCGCAGCGTCATGGCCAGGGCCAGCTGGAAGCTGGGTTCGTGGGCATCAGCATCGGCATCATCAACCCCGAGCGGACCGGCGTCGTCGTTGGCGAGCTGGGCGGTGCGCAGGCGCGGGAGGAGGGTGTTGGTTTGCAGCCAGTGGGTGAGGCGGGCGTACTGGGAGGGTGGGGTTGTTTGCGGGGAGATGGGCGGGGAGATGGGCGGGGAGAGGGTGGAGAGGTGGGTGAGAATGTTGGTTAGGGCCGGCGGGGAGGTGGCGCAGGTGAGGAAGTTGAGGGGGCAGAGGATTGTCTTTTGTTGTTGTTGGGGGCTCTTGGGATGGTGGCTGTGGTGGTGGTTGGGTTTGGTGTGTTGTTTGAGGGCCTCGCGGGCGCAGTTGCGGCAGCGGGTTGCAGAGGCGGGCGCGTTGGGGGATTGGGCGAGCCATTTGGGCTTGAATTCTAGGGTGAGGTCGTTGGCGTGTTCTAAGTCAGGGGTGGTGAGTTGTTGTGTCAGGGGCAGGGGGGAGAGGTTGCCATACTTTGCCGCATGTCCTCTACTAGCATGCCATACTCGGCAACGGCGACCCTACTGCCTCTAAAGTCGGCCCTGCGGGCGTGCTCTTCCTCGTCCAAGACAGTGTTCAGGCGTGAAACCAGCTGTTTGCCCTCGAGTTTGATGAGTTGGTGCTGGACGAGGTCTTCGGGGTCGAACAGTGGCCGCACGACGGTCTCCCAGTACTCCTGCAGCTCCACATAGCTGTGTGCCTTGGTTTCTGCCTTTGGTACTCGTAGAAGGTACTCTAAAAATCATAGTATTAGAGCCTGCCTGGGGTTGGGAATGGGGCATCTCACCCTGAAAGAGGCTTCGGTGCTCATCACCGGGTGGCACAAGAACCTCGAAGACAAAGTTGGCTGCTCCCTCACCCACGAATTTGAACTCGTAGTTGTCGGCTACTGAGGATGACAGCACTGGGATGCTGGATAAAGGGGTTGTGGGCGACATTATGAATTAAGGAGGCGTGAGATATGCGTTGAGTGAGCAAGCTGAGAGAAGAATAACGGCCCGGCCCGGTTAGGGTCTCGTCTCGGTCTGTCCTCGGCTAGCCTTTTTCGCGCTTGTCATCGCCGAAGCAGGGTTCATGGCTCGATGAAGTTTGCTGTCCATGGGGTTTCTATCCGGAATATTTCGTTCAATTTCTTTGAGTCGTTTGCTTCTCTTGCGCTTGGAGTCTCGATACCTAGGTACGAATAGTCGTGAACCAAAGACGATCGGGTGACGTGTGGTGTCCGTCTTGTTTCCGTGAGGTAACAGCTAAGCACCGAAAGCCCATCATTGTACGGTTATTCTGGAATCACTTGAAGAACGTATCCTGTGGAAGTCATCCGAAATGCCCCAGTGTCACAGTGCCGACTTCAAGTTCGTCTTGTCAGGCAATCACTGACTGCGCCCGGGGTGCTGATGACGGAAGCACATGCCAGGGCCGGGCGCCAGACACCAATCATGCGGGCTCTGTCTAGGGATTTGCAGACTGGTCGCGTGCAGGGGAGCTTCAAGGTGGACCTCGGGATGGGGAGAGCGGGTTTGTTGGCCCCACAGTTTGGCTGGAATAGCCGGCGGCCTGGGTCACCATTTCCTTTTGCGCTTTGCTCAAAACAAACTGCGCACGCAATCGCTGAGCGTCTCAAGAACCAGGACTGGCTCGAAAAAATACGACGAGCTGTTCCATAGACCCCCAGAGCTTGGTGGATGCATAACGAAGTCGTGCATGACGGCAATCTTAGAAAACAGGTACGGTAACCTTGAAAGGCCCCTTGACCCGGGATCTGGCGGGGAAGGCACGCGCGACCCAGGCTGAGCCAGGGTCAGCCCACTGCCGGGAGAAGCGAGTGGATTTCCGGTCGCGCCGCAAGAGCCAAAAATTTCACTCAAGACCGGGACCAACTGCTCCCCAGCACCACCCACCCCATAGCGTCATCCATCCCTCCGCACCCCGAGCTCCCGCGAAACGAAACACAACATTCCGCATCAACTTCATCGCCACCGGCCAACTTGCATCGCCGACAGCTGCCCCCTCGCATTCGCGCCGACCCTTCCAACATTTCCGACTGCGATACGCAGAACCGTACCGATCCTCGCCGTCGCAACCGAAAAATACCGCCCTCTTCCGCGACGCCGGGCTTGCCCAGTCCAACCCCTCTGGCTGCGATGCATCGCTAGCACGAAAGCCAATTCAACATGGCCTTCAACTTCAACTGGTCGCCTCTGACGGCTGACGCGGGCTTCTACAAGCGCGCCCGCGATCTCCTGACGACGGCCCTGAACAAGTCGCCGAAGCCGCCCATCATCGTCGATGACATTATCGTAACCGAGTTCAACCTCGGCTCCGTGCCGCCGGACCTGGAAATCCTCGAGATCGGCGACCTGGCCGAGGACCGATTCAGGGGCATTTTCAAGATGTGCTATTCGGGGGACGCCTTCTTGACGCTCAAGACAAGAGTCCAGGTAGGTCGACATTCTCCAGCTCCAACCCATCTCGGCATCCCGAACACATACTTTGGTGTCTTTGTTCTGCAAAGGCCGTATCACACCCACGCCATCCATGTTTTGGCGCCCCTTTGCCCGTTTCCGCAACTCCTGGAATCGAGGAGTCATGGCGAGCTGGGTAGACTCCAGGCAAGGAGAGCTACGACACGAGGTTGTCGCTCATTACTCGGGCAGCAGTGGCGGGCAAGTGCTCGCCGCTGCGCTCCCGGGTTCGCAATCCAGCTCTCTCGGAGTCCTGGAGTTGCTTCCCCTTACTTACCCGTTGCACCTTCTGCACCCTAGCTTGGAAAACTCCACGAGATGCTTGGCGCATTGATGCACAAATCATCGCGGATTGCTGGACAGGGGTTCGCGCTCGCGCCCGCATGGCCCGACGCTAGACTGAATGAGAGCATAAGATGGCTAATATATCAACAATTGCAGGCAAACCCGCTAAACACATGTCTATCGGCCAAGCCAGGCTTCACATCGCCACAGCCACTGGCGGCGGCGTCGAGCCTCACAATACCCCTGCAAATCACGCTGTCTGAGATCAAGCTCTCGGCTTTCATCATCTTGGTCTTCTCCAAACAAAAGGGGCTGACCATAGTGTTCCGAAATGACCCACTCGAATCTCTCAAGGTCTCGTCGACCTTTGACTCAATCCAGTTCGTCCGCGACTATCTCCAGAGGACGATCGAGGGCAAGCTGCGGGACTTGATGATGGACGAGCTGCCTGCTATTATTCATCGACTTTCACTGCAGCTATGGTGTCCCGATCAGATTGTGAAGGAGGGTGAAGAACCCAAGGAGGCCGATGAGCACGGCGTGAACCCGCTGGCGACGCCGCCCCTGGACGCCGTGGATCTGCATGGACATCTTCTCGATCCTGCTGCGATATCAGAACTGTCGCTTGATGGAGGGCCAGAAGCGCAGCTCCTTTTCTCGCAAAAGACGCTCATGCGGCTGTCCGACATCACAAATTCTCAGGTGACATCGTCACTCGACACCTCCGAGCCCAAGGACGTCTTGTTCCGGGCTTGGGCTGGCCCGGACAAGGTTGACGCAACCAACACGCCTCCGCTATCAACGCCAAACCTGGCCAGGTCATCTTCCTACACAAGCCCTCACACCTACACCTTCTCGGACAGCGGCAGCCAGGACCACGGCTCGCTTCCTTCAAGACCCTCGCTGGTGCACCTCAACTCCGCCACCGCGGGCCTGTCGCTGGGCTCCGGACGACACAGCAAGGCCGGCCGGAAGAAGAAGACGCGCGTGGTCAACCTGCGTCGCAGGGCTGAAACCGAAGTCAACAGCGAGCAGGGAGATGACATGTCCGAAACGGCCTCCACCGGGGTTCCCATGTCGGAGCCCGTCATGCCTCACCCGATCCTGGAGGTGCCAGAGGAGGAGCCCTTGTCAAGCAAGGTGCGCTTCGGCCGGTCGCCGGACCTCCAGCAACAACCCCGGAGACCCTCCATCAGGGCCCAAGGCGCCAACGCCCCCGTTGCGCCGGTGCCGTCCGTCGAGATCAACAACATTGCTGCCGCTCCGTCCACGGAGAAGCAGGGAGCCAGGTCACTCTCCAAGGAATCCGCCCCTGCCGAGACCAAGGCGGAGTGGAAGCGGTCGCGCCCCATGTCGGACACGTCATCCGTCATCCTGGAACAGGCCTGGATCATGAAGATGGCGGGCGAGATTGCGCGCCGCGTGTACGACGAGAAGAACGGGAACCCGACCTTTTGGGACGACCGGGACGACAGCCCGCCTCCGGCGTACGAGGCGAGGTAATCACCATCATTCTGCTTAATATGCTACCTTTTCCTTTGTTTTTTCCCGTTTTGCGTTTGAGGGCGGAGGCATCATACCCGGCGTTTAGCGCGACCTGACATACCGCTTTAATGTCTTATTGGTTTGCCGGGAGTTTGGAGTAGGATGGTCAACAAAAATGGGAGGAAAAAAGCCTTGAGATTGTTTTGGGGCACTGAAGATATCCTGGTTAGACGGAAGGGCGGGCAGCTCCCACCATATTGGGAGTGGGACGCCGTATGAGAGGGAGGAGTGGACGTGAGGTGCCAGAAGGCCATCCTCGGTTGATCATCAAACTCTTTACTGGCTGTATCATTTCCTTTGTTTTTGTCTGGTGGTCGGAAGGTCGTCGCTGCGGCCGGGAAGAACTGTATACCATTGTGGGATATGTGTGCGAAGGAAGCCGGGATTGTCAGGAGGATATCGATCCGGCTCGGCGGAGAAGTCCCTGCTGGGATAGCAGGTCTATGGACGGGAACTTCTTGGTAACTCCCATCTCAAGAATCAATCAGAGTGTATATCACGTTTGTCATTTTTGATGTGATTGTCAGCCACATTGGCTTGGATTTTGCCAACCGTAGTTCCACACCCAGGATGTTTGTTATCTGAACTTCCACCTGCTCCCAATATTCCTCTGAGACTGGTTCATTTTCCATCCGATTCAACCCATAAACCATAACGCCCATGCGCCTCCTTACCGACCAAGCTGGTATTGCCGATGAAATGTTCACAATGCGCCGCCGTATATACGCGACTGAACCCAGCACCCACCCAAACCTCCAGCTCAGATCCAACCCCTCCACCCCCGTATATTCGTTCTACTTGCCCGCATCCGCCTTGAGCTCCTTCAGCCGCCTCTCCTTGCCCGCCACCTCCTCCTTGGTCTTGTCCATCAGCTCCTCCACCTTGACCAGCGCCTCCCGCAGCTTCTTGATCTCGACCTGCTCCGTCTCCCGGCTGAACGGCTGGCCGGGGCGGTTCGTGAGCGGGATCATGGCGCTGCGCTCTAGCACCCCGCCCTCGGACCGTATCATCTTGATTTGGTCCTTGTCTTTGCCACTCTTCCCACCACCACCCTTCGACCCTGATTTGGTTGTCGTCGGTGTGGAAGAGGCCGGGGGCATGGCGCCCGACGTGAGGATCTCGTAGAAGGGCTCGTAGGGCTCGTTGAAGAGCTGCTCTTCATAGGCCCAGGAAAGGACTTGGCCGCCGTTGAGGCGCATGTTTTCTTTTTCTTCGTCGGTGCGCCCGTAGGGGTGCAGGCGCAGATGGTGGTAGAGGGTCTGGGGCTTTTCGGAGGACTCGGGGACGTAGTAAAGCTTGATGGTGATTTCGAACTCGCCCCAGCCTGTCTCGTGGAGGAGGAAGGGTTTGTTTTTTTCGCCTTCGATCACTGGACTTTTTATTTAGTTACCTACCGACCAGAGGTTTGGTGGGGAGGGAGGGAGGAAGGGGGGCACGGACTGCGGACGTGGTTCGGGATGGACTCGTGCAGCTTAAACTGCACGCGGCGCAGCCAGTAGGTGATGTCGACATCGTCGATGCCCTTGACGAAGACGGTCCAGGAGTGGGTGTGGTCGTCGGGCACGCCGGGGGGTTTCGGGTTGGTCTTTTCGTCGAATGGTTTTGCGGTCGTGCCGTAGACAAAGGGGCGGTAGATCTGCACGCCTTTGACGCGCTTGCCTGTTGGTGGCGCCATGGTGACGGCTGTGAGTGAGACCGGGAGGAGAGTGCAGGTCGCGGTCGCGTGGATCGCAAGAGGCAAGATGCAAGTTTGGCGGGTCAGCCTTGATTGTGGGGCAATTCTTCGATTCCAGGCCGTGGTGGGGTCACTGTGTCCGTGTCATCCCTGTAACTGCCCCTGTAGCTCGCGAGTTGAGACTGACATGATCGAAGCTTCCCAAGTTCTCCCGGGAGCTTCCGAACACAAGATCAACCCTGTCAACTCTCACCTGCAGAATCTAGACTTGTCATGGAGTCGTAAGGTCTTCCGAACTTTGATGAAAGTGTTCCTCGATTTCTTGGAGCTTTCTACCAACATCGCCAACTTGAGCACCTGTCCTGTTCGCCGTCGAACAGCTCACATGCCGCTCTGAGCTCATCAGCCCACTCTCACAACACACAATGTCGGCCACAAAAAGAATAGTCGTCTTCGGCGGCAACGGCTTCCTAGGCTCGCGCATCTGCCGCGCAGCCGTCGCCCGCAACTGGGACGTCACGTCAGTCAGGTAACAGCCGCCCCCCTCCCCCATCCCATCCCATCCACTCCATCCCATCCCACCCTGTACCTAACCACCCCCCTCCCAGCCGCTCCGGCCGCCCCAACTGGCTCTCCATAACCTCCTCCCCAACCCCACCGAACTGGTCTCACTCGGTCTCCTGGGAGCGCGGCGACATCTTCCGCCCCACCCAATGGACGTCCCTCCTCTACGGCGCCGACTACGTCGTCCACAGCCTGGGCATCCTGCTCGAGGCCGACTACAAGGGCGTCATCTCGGGGCGGGAATCCCCCATCTCGGGGCTCGCGAGGGCGTTTAGCGCCTCAAAGGGTGCGGGCGCGGCCAACCCGCTCGAGCGCGTCCGTGAGCAAGGGGCGCCCGAGCCCGGGCTGGAGCCGCCCTCCTCGGAGGCGCAGCTGACGTATGAGATGATGAATCGGGATAGTGCGATTTTGCTGGCCAAGGAGGCTGCGAAGGAGGGGGTGAAAGCGTTTGGGTTCGTGTCGGCGGCTGCTGGGGCGCCGGTGCTGCCCAGCCGGTATGTGACTACGAAGAGGGAGGCTGAGGCGGTCGTGGCGCGGGAGTTTCCCGAGATGAGGGGCGTGTTTTTCAGGCCGCCGTTTATGTATGACCGGTCGAGGGGCGCTACGATGGGGGTGGCGGCTGTGGCGACAGTCGGGTCGGTGGTGGATGGGTTGACGGGGGGGAAGTTGGGCGGGTTGCTGGGGTCGATGGTGACCAAGCCGTTGAAGGCGGATGTCGTGGCTGATGCGGTCGTGGAGGCGCTGGCGGATGAGAGCGTCAAGGGCCCGGTGGAGGTGCCGCAGCTGGAGCAGCTGGCGGAGAGGGCGTGGAGGAAGACGATGCTCTGAGGTGGAACAAACAAACCAATGTATTATCACTGTGTCACCGCCGTGTATAGTAGTAGACTGTAAAATATTCAATACCCAACCCAAACTCCGTTCGCTGCTATGATGACTATGAATAAACAATCCGTGACATGTCCCCCTAAACCATGGTCCCCCGCTCGAAGCTCTCCCGGATCTCGGCCGTGTACTTGTTGTAGAAGCGTGCCAGCTTTTGGTTGAACTGCTTGTTCTTCTCGTTGATGTACGTGACGTCGCCGCCGTCCTCGCCGTTCCTGGCCATGCGCTCCTTCCTCCGCTTGAGCGACGCCTCCTCGGCCCTGCGCAGGTCGGCCACCAAACGGTCGACGGCGGCCTTCTCAGGCTTGTGCTGCGCAAAGGCGGTCGAGTCGGCCGTGCTGAAGAAGGTGCCGTCCTTGTCGACGGCGATCATCTCGCCGTCGTCCGTCTCGACAATGTCGAGCGTGCCGGCTGCGGCGGCCTTCTCGATGGCCGCCATCTTGTCGCGCGTGTAGCGCTCCAGGTCCGGGTTGCCCATGTTTCGCAGCTGCCGCTTGTAGGCCTTTTCGCTCTCGCGCGCGTAGTCGCGGAAGGCCGTGTCGTCGCGGTGCGCGTCGCGCTTGCGCACCCGCTTGTCCCACCGCTCGCTCTCCTCCACCGTCCAGTCCCACGCCCGCTTGCGCTCAAAGTCCTCGCCGGCCTCCTCGACGTCGGCCTTGAGGAGCTTGTGCGAGGCGATGGCATGCTTGCGGTTGAGGGCTGTCAGCTGGGTCGGGTCGGTGGCGAGCCGCTGGGATTCTTTGGTGGCTTCTTTGAGGTTCTGGTCCGACGAGGCCTTGGCGCGCGCCTGGAGGGCGCGGAAGCGGGCGAGGCGGTCTTGGGCGGATGTAGTTGCAGCTGCCGGAGCTGCGGGTGTGGCGGAGGAGGAGGATGCTGCGGGTGGTGGTGAGGGTGGTGATGGTGATGGTTCCTTGTCGACTGTCGGTTCGGCGGCGGCTGGCTCGTCGGGGATGGGCATTGTCTCGTTCTCGGCTGGCTCCTCTTGTGCGGCCTTTGCTGACGAGCGCGTAGTCCTTCTCTTCTTTGCTGGCGGCATTTTGGATTCGTGGCTCGATGGAGGATGGGAGTTGTTGGTGGTGGGGGTTGAAGTTGCGAGCGAAGTGACGGGTTTGGGAGCGGCGCTGGTTCTCGGGGATTTGGCGCGCTGCCTCAAAAAGCGAGCAAAGTTACCCGCATCCAACTACCTGTAATACGAATACAGGCACTACAGGGACCTGCACTGTGAAAGTGCTGCCCACGCTCCAAAGCGGTTTTATTTTAATTTTGACATTTGAGAACTATCCCAGTATCGACTGCTATTCCACTGCAAATTGCAAACGCAAGGAGTGCAGATTCATCAAGAGGTCCTGGGACATTTGAGGTCAAAATCCACAAACTAACCCAGTAAGGCAGCAGCATCTTTGGGTGGCTTCAAACCTGGAAATCCACCACTTAGCGGTAACTACAACTTACAGTCCGACGATACATCGGTCATCGGCAGCCTCACCACGTCGGGCAACAACTCAACCCCATAAACAACCACCAGGTTGATTCCCAGCCGTTGTCGAGATAACAACGAAGACTGCATGTCCCCCACTCGCTAAATATTTACTCGAGGATGCGCCCTTGCCGGAACCATGGCGACCGTTTCCCCCCTAACCCAGCGGACTGACTTCTTCCAGCAGGTGACTGTCGCCCATCCATCCCTCTTCGGTTTCATTCTACTGCTAATCCCTCGCTGTAGCTGAAACGCGTCTGTGTCCCTCTCAGTCAGCTTGCCCTCGCCCCAAAAGACAGGCCTGTCGACTCCAAGGAAGTCCTCCGGTTCCTCGAGTCGCTCATCGGCCTCTGGACTGCCCAGGCAGACAAAGACGCCTCCATCCTGGACGACAAGCTCGCCGACTATGTCTTCTTCCCGCTGTCCCACCTCCTCCGGGGCCGGGACCGGTACCCCATGCGGGTCATCGAGGTCATCATCCGCCTGCTCCGGGTGCTCATCGAGTCGGGCTGGAAAGCAAAGGCGTCGCCGCAGCTCTTCCAACAACTGCTGGTATTTCTCTCGTTCGTTATCGGCGGTGTTCCGGGCCAGCCGAAGCGAGACATGCCCGAGGAGACCGTGATCGAAGGCTTCCGCACGCTTGCCGCTTTGATCAACATTGCACAGCCAGCACATCTTGCACCGCCAGCAGAGTCGTCGTCTGAGAGCAGAACAACACCCGCGCTCGGCCACAGTATCACGGTGATGCTGGACGCAGTAACCGATGGTGCGATCTCTTCGGTTCAGCTGGAAGCAGTACAATCTTTACGCGTGGTTTTCACTGCCATCAAGGATAATACTGCCCTTGCCCAGTTCTTGCCCGGTACCGTCTCGGCACTCACCAAAGTCTTGTCCCCGCCGCAGGCGAATCAAACCCGGACACGAGTACTCCTGAAATGCTTGGAAGTTCTTCAGCTGCTTCTCATCAATGTGCTCAGCGACATCAAAGTCAGGCCGCTTCTCAAGCACCTGGAGAACTCAAACGAGGCAGAGGGAGAGACGCCAAGCGAGCCGGCAGATGCAGACTCCGGAGGCCAGTTGACACCTTCTTGGCTGAAGGCGACTGCCCCCCAAGTCAAGATTGCGTTATCCGCTGTCCTCAAGCTGCGTGCGCATGAGTCCGAAGAGGTCCAAGCCGCCCTTCACCGGCTCTGTGTCAGTCTTCTTGACGAATGCCACGCTTCGCTTGCCGGCTGCCGGTTGATTTTCGTGGAAACCGCCATGATGTTGGAAGAGCAAGACGCCGCACAGTCACGCCTCCAGACTAGCCTCCAAGACCTCGCCTGCGTCTATCCGGAGCTGGGCGACAGCATCAAATCGGCCCTGTACAACTGGGTTACCGGTTTGCCCCGCGTCATGCAGTCAGCCGATGAACGGGTCAAGCAGCTGGCGATCAGGAGCATCCTCAGGGGCAGCAAGTTGGCCGCCGCTCTGCAGATGGACTCATCCACCCTCGACGACGCTCTGGGGGATTCGCTCAGGGACAGCATTATCACCCTCATCAAAACCTCAAAGCCGCCCAGGATCGTAGATGATGCCGGGTCAGGCATGTCGACAAGCACTGAACTGGCGAGATCCGGGATGGAGCTAGCAACATACAGCCCCGTTCTGCTCGATGCGGAGGGCCAGAGGACGACGAGGAAAGAGGTCAGCTCCTTGATATCCAACATCGGCTCCTCGGTCCAGCAGGTGAAGGTCGCAACGACCATGCTGAGCCATGTCCGGGACTCTCAGGGGGTCGAGCAGATAGCTTCCTTTTGGCTTTCGTTCGAGCTGTTGAAAGCAACCTACGCTCAGTCCTCGGATCTTGACGAGCTATTTGATCTGTCCTCGCTCGGAGAATCAAGACAGCAGGAAGAGGCGTTCCGGGAGCTCTACGATTTCTCGGCCTCGGTACTATCCGCGCACTCAGACTCGGTCGAAGCAGATTGGCGGCTTGAGGCTATTGCGCTGGAGGTGGCGGCGTTTGCTGCCTCTCGCCTCAAGATCGACTTCCAACCAGAGCTCATTGACGTGCTCTACCCGGTCACAACGTTCCTCGGCTCGCAAGTGCCGCAACTTCGGAGACATGCTATCACAACCTTAAATATCATTGCCGCATCTTGCGGCTACGAGAGCGTATCTGACCTGATCGTCGACAACGCAGACTACATGATCAATTCCATATCCCTACGACTAAACACCTTCGACATCTCACCCGCGTCCACCAAGGTTCTCACCATGGTGATCCGGCTCACTGGCCCAAGGCTGATCCCCTACCTGGACGACGTCGTGGCAGCAATCTTCGCCGCCCTCGACAACTACCACGGTTACCCCGTCTTTGTCGAAAGCCTCTTCGCTGTTCTGACCGAGGTAGTAACGCAAGGCGTCAACTCCGACATGCTCCTCGAAGACGCCAGCACCAAACCCATCAACCACCGCAAGCAACCCCCAAAATCCCCCGGCATCCCAGGCATCCTCCACACCCTCACCACCCGCCTCGACCGCGCCGCACGAGCAACCAAAGAAGAAGAAACCACCCTCCCCATCCACCCGCACCCCAAAAAGCCCTGGAAAGAGCTAGAAAAAGAAAAAGACGAAGCCACCACCCTCCTGGACAAGCTCACCAACACCGATCAAGACGAAGACCAACCCCCCGAAGACGAAAACACCGACACCCAACTCGACAAACCAAAACCCCCCACCCACACCCTCCTCACCAAAATCCTCTCCCTCACCCAACACCACCTAACCTCCCCCACCCCCACCCTCCGCAAGTCCCTACTAGACCTAATCTCAACCGTCGCCCCGGCCCTCGCACCAGACGAAACTGCCTTCCTGCCCTTAGTGCACGCCGTCTGGCCGGTTGTTCTGGCACGGCTCAGGGATCCGGAGCCGTATGTCGCTGTTGCGGCGTGTGCGGCGCTGGGGGGGTTGTGCAGGGCCGCGGGGGACTTTTTGGGGGCGCGGTTTAAGAGTGAGTGGTGGAGTAGTAGT